>LNAC01001609.1:0-87339 GCA_002007465.1 Ailurus styani
GATGATTCACAGACCTGTACCCCTTGGGCAAATAATAAAAATAAAATTAAAAAAAATACATTAAAAAGATCATCAACCACAATCAAGTGAGGCTTATTCCAGAGATGCCAGAATGGTTCAGTATCTATGAATCAATCAATGTATTATACCACAATAACAAAATGAAGAATAAAAACCACATGATCAAATTGATAGATTCAGAAAAAAGCATTTGACAAAATTCAACACCCATTCATGATAAAAACTGTCAATAAAATGTGTTTAGAGGAACCATACCTCAGCATAATAGAGGCCATATGTGAAAAACCCACAGATAACATCATAATGGTGAAAAACATAGCTGTTTTTCTGAGTTTGGGAAGAAGACAGGGATGTCCATTCTTGACACTTTTATTCAACATATTACTGAAAGTCTTAGCTACAGCAATCAGAAAAATAAGTTGAAGAAGAAGAAGAAGAGGAGGAGGAGGAAGGAGGAGGAGGGGGGGAAGAGGAGAATGAGGAGAAGAGGAGGAGGAGAAGGAGGAAGGAGGAGGAGAAGAAGGGGAGGCAGAAGAGAAGAAGAGGAAGAAGAAGAGGAATAAATAAATGCATTCAAATTGGTAAAGAAAAAGCAAAACTGTTACTATTTATAGATGATATGATACTTTACATACAGAAAACCCTAAGGACTCCACCAAAAATCTATTAGAACTAATAAATGAGTTCAGTAAAGTTGTAGAGTACATAATTAATATATAGAAACCTGGTGCATTTCTATACACTAAAAGTAGCACAAGGAGAAATTAAGAAAACAATCCTATTTGCAAATGGTATATTAATAAGGGGTTGATGTCCAAAATATATAAAGAACTTATACAACTCAACACCAAAATAACAATAATAATAACAATCTGATTTAAAAATGGGACTTGAGGTTGACTCTTTTTCTACTTAAGAAATACTTTTTTTTAAAGCACACTATTATACATTATGAAGAGGGCTTCAATAACACTCAAATTCTATCAGTCACAGTTCTTAATTATACCTGCACAGAACTTGATGCTCACTGAATTTTTTAAGCAGAAAAGAAAGATATTAAAAGGATATTGGGGGGTGCCTGGGTGGCTCAGTTGGTTAAAGCCTCTGCCTTCGGCTCAGGTCATGATCCCAGGGTCCTGGGATCGAGGCCCACATCAGGCTCTCTGCTCGGCAGGGATCCTGCTTCGTCCTCTCTCCTCTCTCTCTGCCTGCCTCTCTGCCTACTTGTAATCTCTCTCTCTGTGTCAAATAAATAAATAAAATCTTAAAAAAAAAAAAAGGATATTGGGTAGTTCACAGAACCTGTAGAGGGTTAGGGAAGCCAGCTTAGAGCATCTGCAACCAAAAGAAATGCTTGGATTCACCCATTGTGAGGTGCTGCTGAGTTCTGGATGAGCAGTGTGCTAGGCTGACTGTATGGGCAGTGAACCGGACACCAGAACTAGCACCATTGACACTCCTGTCTGAGAACTGCAGCAGTGAAACAGGATGCAACACAAACCCCTTTCCTGGACAGCACTAGCTCTTGCGTGAAAATCCACTTGATAATGTTGGATCATGAGACTGTGTGCTACATGCAAAAGGAGTTCAAGGGAGCAAGCATTTTCATCTTTTATACTGTGAGGTGTTTCTAGATCATGGCCACCCCCAAAAGAGTGATGATGCCTCACAAGAGTATGTAGAATAAAATATGAAATTACTCAGCACCATCACCAATGTCTGCCTCCTTGCAACTCCTTCATGTGACTGTGACAATTATGAATTAATGGTAACAGCATTTTGTTTAGATTTAGTAATGAAATCATTGAGGGTTTTCCATGTGTGTAAAAAAACCCCACTTTTTAAATGTTTTAAATATAAGATCACATTTAATTTCTATAAACAAACATATCCAGTAGTTATTATTAGTATCCTCATAAATTTAGCCAGGGAGAAGTTATAAAAATTGGCCAGAGTCACAGAACTGATGAGCAATATAAGGATTTTAATCTAGGGAATCTGGTTCCAATGCTCACACTCTGAACTCTGAGGCTAAACTGCCTCCCATATATCTTAAAATAACTTTTGAGTAGTTGTGGTGGTGGTGGTGGGAAATATACACATGTTTATTCTTGACCAGATTTATTAGAATACCTTTCTATGCCAGTAATTAAGAAGTGGAGGGAAAACTATCATTTTGCCATCAGTGTAGCTGCTCTATGTTCCTAAACCTGGGAATGTTTTTGTTTTAGCTTGTCTTGGACATAAGATGGTGATATGCATGCAAAGTGTTAGAATTTTTTCCCAGGAAAGAAAACATTTGTCAACAATGGAACATTTTCTTCTCTGGTTTTCTTCCCACTTCCTCTCTTTTCCAAACCTGTTTAAAATTGTTCTGCCTTCTTGGTTTAAATACTGCATTTCTCAAGGTCAAAAAAGAAATTTGGGTGAATTTGTAAATGACATATTAAATATCAGAAGATCCATGAATGAAGGCAAAGGGCAACTGATTAATTGCAAAGAACAATTAATTCCTAGCCCCCAGAGTAGGAGTTTACCAATTAAAAATACCTACTTAAATTCTATAACTATCCCAAATTTAAAGAGAAGGCAAAACATATTAGTGCTACTCCTTTTCAACTAAAGGTACTACAATATACAGATGAACTGTAACTAGAGTCAGTGGCTAGGATATAATGTAATATACAGATGGACTGGTGACTTGTGTTTCTATACATGGGTGACCAGTTCCAACCATTTCACTTTCTGCAAAGGTTAACACATGGCTAATACATGTGATTGTTCGAAAGCTGCCCATTGCGACAAAAGTTTTGAAGAATGTCTGTCTAAGCGACTTTACATTTGTATAGTAATGATTACTTATAATTATTTCAAATTTTGATAGTGTCCTAAACTATGAAAGCAATAGACTCTTATTCCTCAATCATTAAAAATTAGTTGAGTAAGTACATATATTTACTAATTGTCCATTTCCATCTCAATGATACTGGCTGTTTAGTTTTATGGCATCACTAAAATAGCAAGTTGTTCCTTCTCTGCCAGCATTTCAAGAAAAGTGACTTTCGATCAGACTTTTGACTTGTTGACTTGTGCACACTGACTTGATGCAACTGCTATGAAGCATTTAACAAATCACTTTCTTTTTCATCCAGTTACAGTTTCATTAGCTATGACGGCCACATTTTCAACACATGCATAAATGCATGGATTTCCTGAATAGCAAGACATAGACAAACAGGATTTAAATATATTCATAGAACATTCTACTTGGAGCAATCACTTGAGACTTTATAAAATTACGTAGAGGACTAGTTCTCAGGAATAAGATGACCATTTATTCCCAACGTGGAGCCTCTAGGTTATGTATAGATTATATTTAGCTAAAGGAATCTATTTTGTCTTGCCAGGTTTTCTGTCAGGTATTGATGTTCCAACTAGCTTCCAGCTAGCTATTTGTTTCAATTCTGTTCTCTATCAAGAACACAACTTTCTCTGTCTAGCTGTTCATTTTCTTCTCTTAGGTTTCCTTTTACCCTGTAAATTCAATCAAATATTGTTATAACTCAAATGGAGTCCTTATTGTGTATGCATTTTTGTAACCACAAATAATTTGGAGGAAATATTGAACTTGCCAACCCAGTTCTTACGGCTAAGTAGGCAAAGTTGATTTGAAAAATTACATCCTAGACATTGTCAGGATATGATTCAATCAGTGGTTTAAAAAGCATGTCTATTGGTTTGTGTGTATTTTTCATACTAAATATGAACTTTTTCTGTATAATTTCTATTAGCAGCTGTTACTGCTTCCTCCTCCAAGATGAATCCAGGAGTATTTGAAGATAAAAAAAAATGACCAAGAAAATTGTAGAAAACCCTTAGGCAACAGGGGGTTGAGATAATGGTGGAAAGTAATGACTTTGACCTGAGCAGTAGGTAGCCTCAATGGGCTGTGGTAGAAGTAGTAAAGGACACATATCTTGGAGTTCTGTTCTTGCTTATCCCCATCATGGGGATAATACACCTATAAATAAAGGTCTCAGAAAAAAAAAGTGCACAGTAACTGATCTCTAGCTTTTCTTTTTCCAATATCCCAGGGCTGGCAAATCATAATCTAAGGAGGGCCTTCCCATTGGGAAATGAAGAGGAAAACTCTAATCTGTAGATCTATCTTTAGACTGAGGAGCTGGTGACTGGCTTTCTAATGCCTAGGTTTCTTCATTATCAGGCGTAGAGGTTAAAATGATAAGATACTTGAGAAGCCTAATGATTTAAAAGGGGGAAAAGGGCATATTAGACTACAGATTTCCATTTGGGAGCAGGCATATTAGAAAGATGGACCAAGAATATAAAACCAATCTAATGAAATATTCTGACAAATCATTAAGAAGAGATTAACAGTATGTCTATGAACAAGAAAACATGAGAAAAGAACAAGACTAGATGCTAGTCGAAACTCTTTTGAAAGAATGAACAATGTAAAGAACTAAATATCTGAAAACATAAAATCAAATAATGAATTAATTCACTGAAAATCTAGATAGAGTAAATTTTCTAGAATACAAGTTAGGAAACGTCTTCTGTAAAAAGCCAGATAGTAGAGTTTCAGGTTTGTGGGCCATACATGATGTCTGTCATATAAATAATTTTTAAAAACTATTTAAGAATGTAAAAACCAGGACTACTTGCTCCACAGGGAGCTGCTTCTCCTTCTGCCTGTCACTTTCCCTGCTTGTGCTTTCTCTCTCTCTCTGAAAAATAAATAAAATCTTAAAAAAAAAGAATGTAAAAACCAATGAATAAATAATAAATAAATAAATAAATAAATAAATAAATAAATAAGCAAAATGTAAAAACCACTTAGTTTCTGGCTATATAGAAATAGGTTTCCAGCCAGTCTGGCCCAGAGTTTGCTGATCTCTTTGACTTGAAGGAAGAAAAGAAATTGAATAGAAAGAATAAAAGTACATCCTAAAATATACATGGAAAGTAAAAGAATAATAATAGCCAAGATACCACAGAAGAATAAGTGCTGAGAGGAAGTCTTGCCCAATCAATCATCAGGGCCTTTTATGATCTTAAGAAAGATTGTTATCTGGATAGAAACACAGTTATCCATTGAGGAGAATGCAGAGTCAAGAATTATAGCCATTCATCTATGGAAGTTTGATACAGACAGAGGCAGGGAAAAGAGAAACTCTTCAGTTAATAAAACTGGAAAAACATAGTTGTCCATGTGGATAAAGAAAAAATTGGATTCCTATCTGACAAATATGATTAGGAAAACAAATTAAAATGAAGAAAAAGGAAGGAAAAAAAAGGAAGAGGGAGAAGGCACTCAACATCTTTAAAACTTTCAGAAGAAAATATATTATGTATCTTTTAGAAATGTAGTAGAGAAATATTTTTAAAATAAAATTAAAAAGCATTGTCCTAAACTAGAAAAGATAGTTATTTTTTATTACATTAAAATTAAGTACACTTACTCACTAAAAGACACGTTCATGAAAGTGAAAAGACAACTGCAATTTGATGGAAGATATTCATGATACAGAAAACTGGCAAAGGATTAATATCAAAGATATATAAAGAACTCCATAAATGAATTAAGAAAATCATAAACATATAGAAAAATTGAATTTCCCTGAAGAGAAAAACATATGGCTAGTAATCATAAGTGATCAGTAAAATGCAAATCAAGGACCATACTAAATTATTACTTTATAACTCTTCTATGGTCAAAATTTAAAAGTTGCAAAATGCCAACATTTCGAAGAGAGTATCGATCTACATCTATACACCCTATGACCAAGTAATTTATGTAACCAAGAGAAATTTTTGCACATATACAACACAGAAATGTTCATAGCAGCATTGTTCATAATGGCAAAAACCTGGAAACAGTTCAAAAGCCCATTATAGGAAAGTGAATGAAGACATAGCATTATATTCACAAACTCAAACAATTTACAGCACCTGAGTTATGAATAAATCTTAATTATATAATATTTAAAAATGTCGCAGATGATAATGTGCAGTTTGAAACACTTTCTATAAAGTTAAGAAAACCAAACAAACCTTAATTTGTAACAGCATACCTTTTAAGAATACATGTAGATGCATTAACACTGTTTAAAAAAAGCAGTGGAATGGGAACATGGGATTCAGGATGATGGTTACCTCTAGTAGCAGGAAGACAGGTAATAGATGAAGTTGAAATCATAATGAAAAATGTAGGCTAACACTCAAAGCCTTCACCTTTGTTTGGGATGATGTGCTTATAGGTGTTTATTTCATTATTGTAAATAACCAGTTAAATAAAATCAGGTCATGTAGAGGCCAATGATGAATGTATCATTTTTCCAATGATTAAGATATATTTATGACCAAGATATATTTATGACCCAATTTTGGCACCAGAGGTCCAATTAAAAAAAAAAGTAGAGTGCATGTTCCTCTTCCCAACTTTTCAAATAAAAAACACTGATTTTCTATAGAATTTAGAATGATAAAGTAATTTGGGACACGAAACTCATCTTCAGTAGGGATAAATCATCAGTTTATGCTTGCTAGGACAAAAGGCCGATTCCTCCTAAGTAAGATTTTTTTTTTAAAGATTTTATTTATTTATTTCACAGAGGGAGAGAGATCACAAGGAGGCAGAGAGGCAGGCAGAGAGAGAGAGAGAGTGGGGAAGCAGGCTCCCCGCTGAGCAGAGTGATAACGGAAACTGTTTCAAATATACATTTAGTTAGTATTAATGACTAGTCGGTATTCCTGCTTAATTGGGAGGTGAAGAAACTATTTACTTAATGAGGAATTAATTAATGTAGACATCTTTATGTATGTTAAATTAAAAGTTGCAAAATAGATTTATATATATGTTCAAAATAAAAGATTAAAATAATATAAGATTTCATTTTAAAATAAGTTTACTTAGTTCAATATAAATAAAAACTTAAAGAATAGACAATAGGTTATTTGGAAATTAGAGCAAAGTCATGAAAGTGAGAAGTGAATGGATGGCTGATAGGTGGCTGACATTGCTTCAGGTGCTGGAACAGCATCAAATCTTTCACCAAACAAGTGGTCCCTGACTTACAATGAGTCAACTTATGACTTTTTGACTTTACAATGGTGCAAGAGTGATATACATTCTACAGAAACATACTCTGAATTTTGAATTTTGATCTTTCCCTGGGCTAGCAATATGAGGTACGATACTTTCCTGTGATGCTGGGCAGTCACACCATCAAAAGGGTAGACGACCAATATATTCACAACCATTCCATAACCATACGACCATTCTGCTTTTCACTTTCTGTACAGTGTTCAATAAATTACAGAGATATTCAACACTTTTGGGTTAAATGATTTCATCCACCTGTAGGTTAACGTAAGTATTCTGAACATGTTTAAGATCAGCTAGGGTGATATCATGCTCAGTAGGTAAGGTATACTAAATGCATTCTCAATTTATGATATTTTCAACTTATAATGAATATATCAGAAGTAACTGCATTGTAAGTCAAGGGAGGTCTGTGATTTTCTTTCCTTCTTTCTTTCCTTCCTTCCTTCCTTCCTCCCGCCCTTCCCCCTTCTTTCTTTTCTTTCTTTCTTCCTTTTTCTTTCTTTCTTTCTTTCTTTCTTTCTTTCTTTCTTTCTTTCTTTCTTTCTTTCTTTCTTTCTTTCTTTCTTTCTTTTCTGTTTCTTTCTTCCTTTCTTTCCCTTCCTTCCTTCTGTCCTTTTCCTTTTTCTTTTTCCTTTTCCCTTTTTCCTTCCTTCCTTCCTTCCTTCCTTCCCTCCTTCTTTCTGAACAACTTGTATTAGCTTCTCAGATTCTGTGAAATATCAATGGTCTTTAATAGATGAAAAGTGGTCAGGAGGGAAGATTTTAATAACTTTTAGGTTACTAAGAGAACCTGTTGCAAACTTCATAATAACTTAATGTATTCCATATGTCAAGCTAAATTAAAAGCAATTTATATGTCTTAAACCATTCAATACAACAATTCTGAGGCAGAAAAATTTTGCAAGTTACATATCTGATAAGTGACGTGTATCTAAAATATATAAATAACTATGACAACTCAATAGTAAAAAGACAACCCTGAAAATTGGGCAAAGGATGTGAGTAGACATTTCTTTTTTTTTTTTAAAGATTTCATTTATTTATTTGACACACAGAGATTACATGGAGGCAGAGATGCAGGCAGAGAGACAGGGAGAGGAGGAAGCAGGCGCTCTGCTGAGCAGAGAGCCCAATGCAGGCCTTGATCCCAGGACTCTGGGATCATGACCTGAGCCGAAAGCAGAGGCTTTAACCCACTGAGCCACCCAGGCGCCCGTGAGTAGACATTTCTTGTAAGAATATACTGCTATTTCCATTTTATAGAAAAGGAAACTGAGGCACATGGCAACTGAAAAGATTGTCCATGGTGACAGAGTCAGGATTTGAAACTATGCAAACTGGATCATAACTTGTACACTATGATTAAATCTTGAGGTTATCCTCCTTATGGTATTAAATCCATTTTCAGAATTCAGGATGATATTTCTCCAGCAGAATCTAAGTATCACTATTTAAAAACCTGCATTACTTTGACTATAAGCCAATGTTATGTTTAAACTAAGATTTTTGTTGCTGTTTTGTTGTTTTTAAAGGGATGGCAAAAAGTTGGCTTAGAGGCATTTAATTCTTAACATTAAGTCTATTTTACTGGCATGTGGTGGTATTGATACCTACTTCCTGCCTAGAAATTTATCTTTCCACTTGTACAAATCTGTCAAAACTCTGGCTTCAAAACCACAATCCAACAATGAACAGAAGGGATTCTGTTATCTTAACAATAATTCTAAGGTACCAACCCCCTGGATCGAAAAAGTCAAGAGAAGGAGAATTTATTTATTTTTTTTAGCAAGTGTGGAAAAAAGTCCAAAATGAATTTCTCAATTATAAAGGATAGTCAAAAGAGACGATAAAATGAGTATCTTTGGGAAATGACTTCTATTCTTTTCTCTTTTCTATCCTCACCCCTTCCTTTCCATTCTTTTCCTCACTCTCCCTCTCTGGTTTACAGATGTTTAAGAGAATACTGTACACACAAGTCCTACAACTGAGTAGTTATAGAATATATGGAATAAATATTTTCATCAGGAGACTGGTTTACTACAAATTACTTAGTATGAATTTTAAATAACTATACACATTGGTAAGATAAACATATATGCTGTTATTTCAGCTGGTCTAAATTTAGAGATGTCATTCATCTCTGTGATTCACATAATTAACTAGCCTCAGAGGATTTCTTTTAGTGGCTTAGAATAGTGTCAATATAAACATTGAGAATTAGTAAAATTGTAATAAAATATAGTATTTATTATTGGCACCAAAATTGGACTAGATAAATTTACCTGATTGTGCAATTCAAGTTATTCTCCTTTTATATGCTCTTAATTAGAAAGCATCTGGCAAATGAACACCTGAGCAGCAGAAAGGGAGTAGGATGGAATAATAGCTCTTCATATTGTTTAATGGGCTGTACTGAAACGACTTTTTCAGATCATGAAACCTTTTGATTATTACCAAATAATTAGTGCTGCAAAGCACCATTAAGTTAACTTTTTTCATTCACCTGCATTAAAGAGAATAATGAAGGGAAAACTCACAGAGCTTGGCTTACTTTCCGGTTGCAGAGAAGGTTATCTCAGCTTATAGTTTCCCTAGAACCTGATGGTTATGCTGCTACAATGAAGTGATTTATACTCATTTCCGAGTGCCCCAGAGTTTGCTTGACATCACATCTTTTCAGAACTGCGCATACCAAGTTCTGTTATTTTCTTCCCATTAAGACCTACTTATATTTTTGATAATTAGTGAACTTGTGCATTTTTAAAGTAGTGTTTCTCGACTACTGTCTTATGCATGAAGAAACTGCTGGGCTTGTGAAAAACATTCCCGAAGTTCCTATAAGATGTCATTTAGTAAGAATTTATCAAACTTCGCCCAAGCCTCAAAGAGTTAATCAATCCATAAGTATTATAGTCAACTGGAGCATAGCATATTGGCCATATATAGTTTACGGATTACCAATTTTTTGAATTTTGAATTCAAATTTGAATTACCAATTATTGAATTTTTGAGATAAAAACTTGATTCTGTTGAACTAGAGAGTATATCAGAGCAGATATGGAGTGACTAACATCAGCCACCTTGATGGTTCTGCTTACTGGGCTGAAGTCTCATTAAATTGATCTAAGCATGAAAAAAGCACAGATTCAAGTTTCAACCACTCAATAATTCAGGAGGGACTATATGATAAATATAAAAATAATTATGCATCACTGGATGCAATTTGATCCATTAATTAATTAATTAAGCAAATATTTCTTTCTTTTTTTTTTTAAAGATTTTATTTATTTATTTGACACAGCGAGAGAGAGATCACAAGTAGGCAGAGAGGCAGGCAGAGAGAGAGGAGGAAGCAGGGTCCCCGCCGAGCAGGGATCCCAATGCGGGCCTCGATCCCAGGACTCTGGGATCACGATCTGAGCCGAAGGCAGAAACTTTAACCCACTGAGCCATCCAGGCGCCCTAAGCAAATATTTCTTGAATGCTTATTACATGCTAAGAAATATTCTAAATCTAGACATAACAGCAATAAATGGAAAAACAAAAACATTTGTTTTCATGATGCTTTCTCTCTAGTGTTGTATTTGAGGCACAGAACAGAATGTTTTAAAGTTATTCAATATTTAAGTATATTATTACGTTTTATTAATATAATTTTTCAACTAATTGAGTTTAATTTGCCTCAGTTTGTCAATAAATTTTACTTTTTAAATTGAAGCTGTCGAAGTTTACGTTTAATCAAAGCAAGTGTATACTAGAGTTTGAAACTTCTATTGTCTGTAAAGCAAATAGGTTTATAAACCCTTTTTATTTATATCCAGTTTGTTATCTCAGAGATCATACCTTCATGAGGCATATAATGGCTTTATTTTCTGTTCAAAATGTGGTCATAATTGATTTCTCCTAGAAATCCTCAGAAACTTCTAAGACAAATTTCTGTTTTACAATGGATGTAAGAAATCCTCCACTGCTAGATGCATTGTTATTTTGTGTGGCATTATGAAAGCAGAAATGTCAAAGGTGAGATATCAAAGGGCTACACTCAGTGTAAAGATAAAAACAAGTGAAACCACCATGCAGATAGAGAAAGCAAGGAAACCATCAGGTCTTAATCTTAGCACTATACGGTAGAAGAAAAAAAAGTGTATTTCCTCTGGGAATTTGAACCACAATTAGATTTATGTTTTGAATTTACACCAACAATGTGGCCCCAAAACTCATAAAGAAATTGTAATTTAAATTCTCAGTTTATCCCAACAATGGTTGAAAGACACTATTGATTATAAAATGTAAACTGAGTTAAGAGATATTAAAAATACATCTTATATTTAATAAAACATAATCAAAATTATCCTACATAAAACTATATGTAGTATTTCCAATACTAAATTACAAAATATTTATTTTTCAGATAAGGAAGTCAAGTTTATGTAAAAAAATGTTATATAAAACTTTCATCTGCAAACACCTTTTATCTAGATATATTTAAAATAACATAAAATTTTGTAGTTAAAGATCAAACATACAGGCACTTTATGAATTGCTTTTCTGCACTGCATACCTGTTCATTTGTTTTAGTAATTTATATGTTGAATTAGTAAGTTTTCTCTTCTCCCTGTTTGGATTCTAGGTGTTCTCAAAGTTGGCAAGCATTTTTTTCATTTCCTGTCACAACCTACACAGTAGCCCCTAATTCAGTGAAGAATACTCAGGGAATGCTGAGTTTATAAAATGTAGTATTTACTTCTTTTATTTTCTATGAAAAATGAATAACATTATAAGTAGTCAGATAGTATTACATTAGTTTTACTAAAACTAATAATGAAATCACTATTATTTTGAAAGGTGTATTTTTGAAGTTGCTTTTCTTTTAAAGATAAATCTTTTCTACCAGAGCCTAACTAGCAGAAACTTTCCTTTGGAACACTTTCAGTACATCTAAAGAACTGTTTACATCAAAAAGAAATAGTGTATGGGTGGAGGATTCAAGATGGCACCATAGGAGGATTCTGAGTTCACCTTCTTCTACAGACGAAACAAATATACAACTGCAAATGGAGTAATTTTCTCAGAAAAGGCCCTGGAAATTGATTGAACAGAGCCTCCACGATGAAAGGCAAAGAACTAGCATTGAGATGAGTAGAAGTGGTAGAAACAAGGTCTTGCTAAAAGAAGAAAAATCAGGTACAGCAATCCACAACTGTGAAGGGATTTCAAAAACATAGAACCTCTCCCTGAAGAGCAAGGGGTTGGCTTACCACAACAGGCCCTTCAACACTTAGATCAAAAGAGAAATTATCCCACAAAAATCTGGGCTTTGAAAACCAACAGGAGAGCACCTGGGTGGCTCAGTGGGTTAAAGCCTCTGCCTTCGGCTCAGGTCATGATCTCAGGGTCCTGGGATCGAGGCCCATATCAGGCTCTCTGCTCGGCGGGGGGCCTGCTTCCTCCTCTCTCTCTGCCTGCCTCTATGCCTACTTGTGATCTGATCCCTCTCTGTGTCAAATAAATAAATAAAATCTTAAATAAAAAAAAAAAAAGAAAACCAACAGGAAAACCATAGAGCTATAGGGAAAGGAGGACCCACTCTTAAAGGGCTCATGTATAGTCTCACTTACCCTGAGACTCACTGCTAATACACTAATTGGAAAAGCATCCAGAGCATAGGTGAAGGAGACCCACTTACTTTTGCTGGGGTGTCTCCCAGAGAAGCAGGGAACTGCTGAGATCCTCCCTGTGGACAGAGAAACTGTCAGGTGTTATTCCTGCAGCAGAATCTACCTTGCTAGTGCACATGCCAGTGGGTGCCATCTTGCAACTCTCACTTTAATTTACTAATGCTGGTGGGATGCCCTGTTGATATCCCTGCCCAACAGCCACAGTCATGGCAGCTACCTCTGTGTGTCTCAGCCAGCTGGTCTGGAGGCAGAGATTCACCCACCACTGCAGCTGCAGCAGAAAGGCAACCAGCAAGCTGGGCCAGGAAGAAAGCTCTTCCTACCACTAAAGCTGTAGCAGTGATATTAGTATCCCACCCACCTGGGTAGGGGGAGAACCTCACACATGACCACAGAGGCAGCACACTATACCAGACCAGCCAGGCCAGGGGAGAATCTCTCCAGACTGCCATAGCCCCAGCCAGTCAGACTGGGGGGAGGGGGAAGGGGAAGCCCCACCCACCCATCAGGCTCCAGTCAATGACCTACTACAATAGGTTGTTGCAAACATCTTACACAAGAAATACCCACTGGAAACCTGGATCTTGTGACAAAGGGAGACGATATACTTCTGGGTCCTGTGGGACATCTCTTATACAAAGCTACTCCTTTAATCCTGGGAGAAGGAGTTTATTTGCCAAATACATGGAAACAAACACTGAGAGTCAAATTGAAGAGACAGAAGAATATACATTCTAAATGAAAAATTAACACAAAACTTCAGAAAAAGACTTTAATGGAACTGAGGTAAGTAATGTACCTGATAAAGAGTTTGACATACTGGCCATGAAGATAATCACCAAACTCTAGAGAATAATGAATGAATACAATGAAAACTTCAACAAGACAGAAAATATAAGACAATACCAATAAGAGCTAAATAATACAGTAACTGAAATGAAAAATACACTAGAGTGAATCAATAGCAGATTAGTTAATAAAAAACATTGGATTAGTGATCTGGAAGACAAGGTCTGACTGGGGAATCACCAAATCAGAACAGCAAAAAGAAAAAAGAAGTAAAAATCATAAGGATAGTTTAAGAGACCTCTGGAACAACATTAAGCAAGCTAACATTTGCACTTAGGGCTTCTAGAAGGAGAAGAGGGAGCAAAACTATATTTGAAGGAATAATGACTGAAAACTTGCCTAACCTGGGTAAGGAAACAAATATCCAGGTCTAGGAAGCAGAGTCTCAAACAAGATGAAGCTAAAGAGATTGACACCAAGACATAGTATAATTAAAATGGATAAAGTTTGGGGTGGCTGGATGACTCAGTCAGTTGAGCATCTGCCTTTGGCTCGGGTCATGATCTCAGGGTCCTGTGATCGAGGCCCAAATCTGCTTCCTCCTCTCTGCCTGCCTCTCAGCCTACTTGTGATCTCTCTCTCTGTCAAATAAATAAATAAAATCTTTTAAAAAAATAGGAAAAAAACACAGCTAGTTACATACAAGGAGACCCCCATGAGGTTATGAACTGATTTTTTTCAGCAGATATTTTATAGGACAGAAGGGATGGCATGATATATTCAAACTGTTGAAAGGCCAAAACTCACAACTCATATACTACCTAGCAAGGTTCAGAATCAGAATTCAGAATCAAGGACAGATAAAGAGCTTCCCAGATAAGCAAAATTTAAAGGAGTTCATAAACACTAAACCAGAAAAGGTTAAAGGGACTTAATGAAGTATAAAAGTCCATAACTAGAAATAAAAAAATACATAGAAGAGCAATAATATAATAAAGGTAATGGATCAAAAGCTTATAAGTCTAGTTAAAAGGCAAGAGTAGTAAAATGAACTACAACAAGTATAATACACACACATACACACACACTACAATAGACTGATACATATACTATATATGTATATATACAAATACATATACACTATATGTTATATATATATAACAAACTTATAATTGATGCACAAAAATAACATGAAAGGAATCCAAATATTACACTACAGAAAGGCATCAAACCACAAGTGAGGAGAGCAGAAAAGAAGGAATACAGAAAAACTACAAAACAACCAGAGAAAATGGATAAAATGTTAATAAGTACATAACTATCAATAATTACTTTAAATTTGAATGGACTAAGTTCTCCAATCAAAAGACATAGAATGCCTGAATGGATACAAAATAAGAATCATCTATATGCTGCCTACAAGAATCTGTTCAGATATAAATGTGTACACAGACTGAAAATGAAGAGATGGAAAAAGATAATCCATACAAATGGAAATGAAAAAAAAAAAGCCAGGGTAGCAATAATCTATAACAGACAAAATAGAATTTAAAACAAAGAGGGATAAGAGACAAAGAATTCTGTTATATAATGATAAAGGTATCAATCCAACAAGAAGATATAAGAATTGTAAATATCTATGCAGCCAATAAAGAAACACCTAAATATATAAAGCAATTATTAACAGACATAAAGAGTAAAGTTGATGAGAATACAACAGTAGGGAAATTTTAACACCCACTAATGTTAATGGATAGATCATCCAGTTAGAAAATCAATAAGAAAACACTGGCCTTTATGTGACATACCAAATGGGCTTAATATATACATACAGAATATTCTGTCCCAAAATACACATTCTTTTCAAGTACACATGGAACATTCTCCATGGTAGAAAACAAATTAAGCCACAAAACAAGTTTCTAAAGATTTAAGACTGAAATAACATCAATCACTTTTTCTAGTCATAGAGTATGAAACTAAAAATCACCTACAAGAAAAAAAGTGAAAGAAAAAAAACACATGGAGACTAAAAAACATTCTACTAAAACACCAATGAGTCAATAAAGAAATCAAAGAGGAAAGTGAAAAATATCTTGTGACATATGAAAATAGAAACATAATGTTTCAAAATCTGTGGACCTCAGCAATAGAAGTTCTAAGAGGGAAGTTCATAGTCTTACCTCAAGAAGTTCACAGGCTTACCTCAAAAAAAAAAAGAAAATCTCAAACAATCTAGCCTTACACCACATGTAAAGGAACTAGAAAAAGAAGAACAAGCAAAATCCAAAGTTAGTGGGAGGAAGAAAATAACAGATCAGAATGGAAATAAATGAACCAGGGACTAAAAAAATAGAAAAGATAATGAAAATAAGAGTTAGTTCTATGAAAAGATAAAATTGATAGACCGTTAGCCAGATTCATCAAGAAAAAGAGATGGCCCAAATAAATAAAATCAGAAATCAAAGAAAAGCTACAACTTATAGACAAAAATATAAAGGATTATAAGGGACTATTTTAACAACAATACGTCAACAAATTGGATAACCTAGAAGAAACAGATACATTCCTAGAAACATGATCTTCCAAGATAAAATCATGAAGAAATAGAAAATCTGAGTGCCCTGAACACTAATAATGAAATTGAATCAATAATCAAAAACTTCCCAACAAACAAAAAGTCTAGTATGCAACATTGTCACAGGTGAATGCTATTAAACACTTAAGGAAGAGTTAATACATACCTTTCTCAAATTATTCAAAAAAATTGACGAGGTCGAAATGCTTCCAAACTCATTTTATGAGGTCAGAATTACTTTGATACTAAAACCAGAGGAAGACACTATACAATAAAAAAAGAAAATTACAGCCATTATCGCTGGTGAACATAGATGGGAAAATCCTCAACAAAGTACTAGCAAACCAAATTCAACAATACTTTAAAAGGATTAACTACACCATGATCCAGTGGGATATATTCTAGGAATGCCAAGATGGTTTAACATTCCAAACCAAATAATGTGATATACCACATTAACAAAACAAAGGATAAAAATAATATGATCATCTTAATAGATGCACTAACACATGAGAAAAAAATTCAACATTCATTCATGATTAAAAAGTCACAACAAAGTGGGTATTGATGAAACATACCTCAACACAATAAAGGCCATAAATGACAAATACAAAGCTAACATCATTGTCAATGGTGAAAAGCTGAAAGTTTTTCTTCTAAGATCGGGATCAAGACATGGATACTCACTCTCACCACTTTTATTCAACATAGTATTTTAAGTCCTAGCCACAGCAGTTAAGGAAGCAAACACATAGAAGGCATCAAAATTAGAAAAGAAGAAGTAAAACTCTCACTATTTGCAAATGACATGATACTGTATACAGAAAACCATCAGAAAGGATGAATACCCAGCTTTTGCATCAACATGAATGGGAATGGAGGAGATTATGCTCTGAAATAAGTCAAGCAGAGAAAGTCAATTATCATATGGTTTCACTTACTTGTGGAACATAAGGAATAACATGGAGGACATTAGGAGGAGGAAGGGAAAAATGAAGGAGGGAGAAACTGGAGGGGGAGATGAATCATGAGAGACTATGGACTCCGGGAAATAAACTGAGGATTTTAGAGGGGAGGTCGGTGGGGGGATGGGTTGGCCCAGTGATGGGTATTAAGGAGGGCATATATTGCATTTAGCACTGGGTGTTATATGCAAACAATGAATCTTGGAGCCCTACATCAAAAACTAATGACGTACTGTATAACATAACATAACATAATAAAAAACATAGTGAAAAAAAAGGAAAAAAGAAAACCCTGAGGACTCCACCAGAAAAATATTAAACTTAATAAATGAGTTCAATAAGTTGAGGATACAAAATTAATATACAGAACTATGTTGCATTTCTATACACTAAAAATGAACTATGGAAAGAGAAATTGAGAAAACAACTTCATTTACAATTGCACCAAAGGAATAAATTGCCTAAGAATAAATTTAATCAAGTTGATGGAAAACCTGGAATCTGAAAACTAAGACATTGATGAAAGAACTGAAGATGACACAAATAAATGGAAAGATGTACTGTGTTCATAGATTGGGAGAATTAATAATGTCAAAATGTCCATAATACCTTAAGCAATCAATAGTCTCAATTCAATCCCCATGAAAATGACAAAGGCATTTTTTCACAGAACTAGAACAAATAATTTTAAAATTTGTATGGTATGACAAAAGAACCCCAAATAGCCAAAGCATTCTTGAGAAAGAACAAAGCTGGAGTTATCACACTTCCAGATTTCAAGACATATGACAAGTCTGTAGTAGTCATCAAAACAGTATGGTACTGGCACAAATAGACATATAGATCATTGGATGAGAATAGAGAGCCCCAAAATAAACACAAGCTTATATGATCAGTTAACCTACAACAAAGGAAACAAGAATACACAATGGAAAAAAAGACAGTCTCCTCAGTAAATGGTGCTGGGAAGACTATAGAGCTACATGCTAAAGAATAAAACTGGACCACTTTTTTTTTTAACAGATTTTATTTATTTATTTGAGACAGAGACAGAGCATGAGCAAGGGAGAGGAGGCAGATGAAGAAGAAGAAGTAGACTCCCTGCTCAGCAGGGAGCCTAATGAAGGGCTTGATTCCAGAACCCTGAGATCATGAGCTGAGCTGAAGACAGACACTTAACCAACCGACTGAGCCACCCACATGCCCTGGACCTCTTTCTTACACTGTATAGAACAGTAAGCTATTAATGGGTTAAAGACTTAAATGTCTTTAACTTAAATGTAGTTTAAGTTAAACTTAAATGTAACTTAAATGTAACACCTGAATCCATAAAACTCAAGAAAAAAAAAACATAAGCAAGAATCTCTCTAACATCAATCTGAGCAATATTTTTAAAAAATTTGTCTCATCAGGTAAGGGCAACAAAGAAAAAATAAACAAATGGGACTATATCAAACTTAAAAGCAGAAGACATGAATAGACATTTTTCCAAAAAAGACATACAGATGGCCAACAGACACATAAAACCATGCTCAACATCACTCATCATCAGGGAAATGCAAATTAAAACTACCATAGGATATCACCTCACATTTGTCAGGAAGGCTAAAATAAATAATGCAAAACAAAACCAAACAAAAAAACAGGTGTTGGTAAGAGTATGGAGAAAGGGGAACCCTCTTTCATTGTTGGTGGGAATGCACACTGGAGCAGCCACTCTGGAAAACAGTATGGAAGTTCCTCAAAAAATTAAAAATAGAACTACCCTAGGATCCAGCAATTGCACTACTAGGTATTTACCCAAATAATAATAATAAAAAATACTAATTCAAAGGGATGCATGCACCATGATGTTTATAGCAGCATTATAAACCATAGCCGAATTATGGAAACAGGTCAAGTGTCCACCAACTGATAAATGTATAAAGAAGAAGTGGTATATACATAGATGGAATATTACTCAGTCATAAAAATAAATGAAATCGTGCCATGTGCAATGACATGGACTGAATTAGAGAGAATTATGCTCACAGAAATAAGTCAGAGAAAGACAATTGCCATATGATTTCATTCATAGGTGGAATTTAAGAACCAAAACAAGTGAGCAAAGGGGAAAAAATAGAGAGAGAGAGAGAAGCCAGGAAACACTCTTAAATATAGAGAACAAATGAATGGTTTCTAGAATAGATGTGGGTGGAGAGATGGGTTAAGTGGGTGAAGGGGATTAAGGAGTGCAATTGTGGTGAACACTGGGTGTTGTGTGGAAATATTGAATCACTCTGTTGTACACCTGAAAGTAATACTTTTTAAAAGATTTTATTTATTTATTTGAGAAAGAGAGCACAGGTAGGTGGTGGGAGAGGCAGAGAGAGAAGGAGATGCAATCTCTCCTGCAGAGCAGAGAGCCCAATGCAGGGCTCAATCTCAGGACGCTGGGATCATGACTTAAGCCAAAGGTAGATGCTTAACTGACTGAGTCACCCAGGGGCCCCATCCTGAAAGGAATATTACAATGTATGTTAACTAACTGGAATTTAAATAAAAAAATTTTTAAAAAGCTTTTTATTGAGTAGGAAACCATGAACAAAATGAAAAGGCACCTGCAGAATAAGAGATGATATTTGCAAATGATATGCCTGATAAGGGGTTATCATCTAAAATACATAAAGAACTCATACAAATCAGCAGCGCCTGTGTGGCTCAGTCATTGAGCATCTGCCTTTGGCTCAGGTCATGATCCCAAGGTCCTGTGATTGAGCCCCACATTGAGCCCTGCATCGGGCTCTCTGCTCGGTGAGAAGCCTGCTTCTCTCTCTCCCACTCCCCCTTCTTGTGTTCCCTCCATCGTTGTGTATCTCTCTGTCAAATAAATAAATAAAATCTTTAAAAAAAAAAGAACTCATACAAATCAATGTCAAAAAGACCAAATAATCTGATTAGAAAATGGACAGAAGACTTGAATAGACATTTTTCCAAAGAAGCATATAGATGGCCAACAGACACATGAAAAGATGCTCAACATCACCAATCATGAGGACAATGCAAATCAAAACTACAAGGAGATATCACCCCATACCTGTCAGAATGGCTAGTTTCAAAAAGACAAGAAATTTCAAAAGTTGGTGAGAATGTAAGAATGGAGAACTGGGAACTCTTGCGAACCTTTGGGGGCAATGTAAATTAGTACAGCCACTCCAGAAAATAGTCTGAAGGTTACTTAAAAAATTAAAAATACAGGAGTTAAGATGTTGGAATAGTAGGAAGATTCTGTGCTTGTCCCTTGAACACAGCTAGATAAATATCAAATCAAATCATTCTGAACACCCAAGAAATTGATCTGAGGACTGACAGAACAAACTATACAACTAGAGGGAGAGAATAGGGCATATCGTGCAAGGTAGGAGGTGCAGAATCAGGATCTAGGGGAGAAAATGAATGTGGGTGCTGTGGAGGGGAGGGAACCCTGATCACAGAGAGAGGAGACAGAGAGTGAGAAGAGAGAAGCACACAGGGGATTGCACAAGGAAAACACAAAGTCATTGACTGGAGCGGATTATCATGAGTTTTAACAACCAGCAGGACTTCAAGATGGAGTTTTAGAGGTCTGCCTAGTGGTTGGTGTTGAGCCTGGAAGGGACTGCAGTGCTCCTATGGAGAAAGAGAGCAGGGGCCTGAGAGTAATAGTGAAATCTGAAGTTCCCTGGGGATATACTGGGAGAGGTGATTCTCCCTTCTTGGAATACATCTGGGAGATGAGGCATTGTATATCCAGGGACAAAAGAGCCATTGCATGCTATTAGGCTCCCTCCTGCACACCTTAAACATAGGGACAGAGACACCTGCTAACTGCAACTGACCTGGACTCAGGTTTTTTGCTGCACTTTACTCTAAAATCCAAGTTCCTGTGCATTAGTGCAAATGCCCTTCTGGAACAAACTGGCACTAGCCCCAGCACAGGAGACCCTCCCCAGAGGACCAGCATAAGTCCACACCATACTGAGTCCCTGAAGTTTGGAGTTTTGAAACTCAGCCAATGTGCCTGGGATAAAACACAGGTGCACCATGCTGCTGGATGGGCAGGTGGCCTGGACACAGACAGGGTGAAGTCAGAAATCTGAGGGGATGGATGGGACACTTGAGGGGAGATTGTTTGCCTTCTGTGAGGGTTTCCCAGATGGTCGTGGGCATGAACTCCCCTCTCCTGGGAGGAGGGAGAGGGCTAGTGCCATTTTTCTCCCCCACCCACCAGCACAGGCTGACTTCAGTGAGCAGTATAGTACCAACAGTGGAGGCCCGAGCTGCTTACACCAAGCCCCACCCCCTTTCATTCTGCAGGTGGTTATTTACTAGGACAAGTGTGTCTGAGAGTCAGAGCATCAGTGGGTGCCTCCCCCAGCAAAAATGCCCTGCACACACCGAGTCTACTGATTACAGAGTGCTGCAAAGCTTCAGGTCTATTGGAAATAGGATTAAGCCTCCTTTAACAAGAAGATGAGGACACACTTGGTTAAAACTCACCACACAGTAGACAAGGTCCAAACACTGTTCACTGTAGGCAAGAAGAAATTCTGCAGAGGACTCACCCAAGGAAAAGAACAGTCAAAACACAACAGCAGAGTTCATACAGCATATACCAGAAGCACTTCCTGAAGCAACAGGACCTGGACAGTATGTGATCTCTTCTTAATATTGCCATTGCTCTCAGGAGCAGGAAAGATAACAGGCTTTCCTAACACACAGAAGACAGAGACCTACACAAAATGCCAAGATGGAGGAACTTATCCCCAAAGAAAGAACAAGAAAAGGTCACAGCCAGGGATCTAGTTGAAACAGATATAAGCAGTATGCCTGATCCAAATTTAAAACAACAATCATAAGGATGTTAGCTGGGCTTGAGAAATGCATAGAAGACACCAGGGAGTCCCTTACTGCCAAGATAAAAGACCTAAAAACTAATCAGTTCAATTTATTTTTATTTGCCCCAGGGGCATTCCAAAATTTTTAAAAAGTGCTGTAACTGAGAGGCAAAACCAACTGGATGTAATGACCACAAGGACGGAAGAAGCAGAGGAATGAATAGGTGACACAGAAGATAAAATTATGGAAAATAATGAATCTGAAATGAAGAGGGAAAGAGAAATATTGGATCATGAATGTAGAATCAGGGAACTCAGCCACTCCATAAAGTGTAATAATATTTGTATCATAGAAGTCCCAAAAGAAGAGGAGACAGAAAAAGAGACAGAGAGAGAAGATCTTTTTGAGCAAATTTAGCTGAGTCTGGAGAAGGAAACAGACATCCATATCCAGGAGTCATCGAAATCAACAAAAGCAGGGCAACACCAAGACATGTCATGGTAAAATTTACAAAATACAGAGATAAGGAAAAAAATCTTAAAAACAGCAAGGGAAAAGAAATCCTTAACTTACAAGGGAAGGCAAATAAGGTTAGCAGCAGATTTATCCACAGAAATTTGGCAGGCCAGAAGAGGGTGACAAGATATATTCAATGCTCTGAATGGGAAACATATGCAGCCAAGAATACTTTATCTAGAAAGACTGTCATTCAGAATAGAAGGAGAGATAAAGAGTTTCCCAGCCAAACAAAACTAAAGTAGTTTGTGACCACTAAACCAGTCCTGCAAGAAATAGTAAATGGGGCTCCTCACATGAGAAAGAAATACCAAAAGCAACAAAAACTGGAAAGGAACAGGGATAATCTCTAGAAACAATCCCTTCACAGGTGATACAATGGCACTAAATTCATATCTATCAATACTCACTCTGGTGTATATGGACTAAATGCTCCAATCAAAAGACATCGGGTATCAGAATGGATAAAAATAAAAATAAAAGGGCAGCTGGGTGGCTCAGTGGGTTAAACCTCTGCCTTTGGCTCAGGTCATGATCTCAGGGTTCTGGGATCGAGTCCTGCATCGGGCTCCCTGCTCGGCGGGGATCCTGCTCCCCCCTCTCTCTCTGCCTGCCTCTCTGCTTACTTGCGATCTCTCTGTCAACTAAATGAATAAAATCTAAAAAAGAAAAAATAATAAAAATAAAAAATAAGACCCATCTATCTATATGCTGCCTATATAACACTCATATCAGGTCTAAAGACACCAGCAGATTTAAAGTGAGGGGATGGAGAACCATTTATCATGCTAATGGATGCCAAAAGAAAGCCAGAGTAGCCATACTTATATCAGACAAACTAGATTTTAAAGCAAAGACTTTAATAAGAGATGAAGAAGGGCACTATAACATAATAAAGGGGTCTATCCAAAAAGAAGATCTAACAATTGTAAATACTTATGTTCCCAACTTGGGAGCACCCAAATATATAAAACAATTAATAACAAACATAAAGAAACACACTGATAATAATATAAAAATATAGGACTTTAATACTCTACTTACAGCAATGGACAGATCATCTAAACAAAAAAATCAACAAGGAAACAATAGCTTTGAATGACAAACTGGACCAGATGGACTTAACAGATACATTCAGAATGTTTTATTCTAAAGCAGCAGAATACACATTCTTTTTGAGTGCACATGAAACATTCTCCAGAGTAGATCACATCCTGAGTTACAAATCAGGCCTCAACAAATACAAAAAGACTGAGAGCATACCACACATATTTTCCAGCCATAATGCTATGAAACTTGAAGTCAATCACAAGACAAAATTTAGAAAGACCACAAATACATGAACGTTAAAGAAGAACCTACCAAAGAATGAATGGGCTAACCAGGAAATTAAAGAAGAAATAAAAAGTACATGGAAACAAATGCAAAAGAAAACACAACAGTCCAAAACCTTTGGGATGATGAAAAGCACTCATAAGGCACAAGTATATAGCAATATAGGCCTACCTCAAGAAGCAAGAAAAATCTCAAATACACAACCTAACCTTACATCTAAAGGAGCTAGAAAAAGAAGAGCAAATAAAGCCTAAAGCTAGCAGAAGATTGGAAAAATAATAAAGATCAGAGCAGAAATAAATGATATAGAAACAAGCAAACAAACAAAAAAACCCCAGTATCAATGAAACTAGGAACTGGTTCTTTGAAGGAATTAATAAAATTGGGTGCCTGGGTGGCTCAGTAGTTAAATGTCAGCCTTCAGCTCAGGTAATGATCTCAGGGTCCTGGGATCAAGCCTCAAGGCAGGCTTCCTGCTCAGCAGGGAGTCTGCTGCTCCCTTTCTCTGCCCCTCCTTCCCATTCATGCTCTCTCTCTCTCACACTCTCTCTCATTCTCAAAAAAAAAATCTTTTAAAAATAAAGCATTAATAAAATTGATAAATCCCTAGCCAGACTTATCAAAAGGAAAAGAGAAATGATCCAAATAAATAGTCCACAAATGAGAGAGGAGAGATCCACAACCAACATCACAGAAATAAAATTTTTGTTTTTAGAGAGAAAGGGAGAAAGAGAGCAGGTTGGGGGGAGAGGGTCAGAGAGAGAGAGAGAGAGAGAGAGAGAGAGAGTCTTTTTTTTTTTTTCAAGACACAGATTCTTAAGCAGATTCCACTCCCAGCGTGGAGCCCTACGCCAGGCTTGATCTCACACCCGCGAGATCATGACAAGAACTGATACTGAGAGTTGGACACTTAACCAACTGAGCTACCCAGGTGTCCCAGAAATACAAACAATTATAGATAATATTATGAAAAATTATATGCGAACAAATTGGGCAATCTGGAAGAAATAGATAAATTCCTGAAAACATATAAACTATGAAAACTGAAACATGAAGACATAGAAAATTTAAATAGACTCATAAGTAGCAAAGAAATTGAATCAGTAATAAAAAATTGTCCCAAATAACAGAAGTCCAGGGCCAGTTAGCTTCCCAGGGAAAGTCTACCAAATATTAAAGAAGCTTTAATACTTATTCTTCCCAAACTGTTCCAAAAAAACAGAAATGGAAGGAAAACTTCCAAACTCATTCTTTGTAGCCAGCATTACCTTTATTTCAAAACCAGACAAAGACCCCATTAAAATGGATAATAATAGTCCAATATCCCCAATGAACATGGATGCAAAATTTCTGAACAAAATACTAGCAAATCAAATCTAACAGTACATTAAAAGAATCATTCACCATGATCAAGTGGGATTTATTCCTGTGTTGTAAAGATAGTTCATTATTCACAAATCAATCAGTGTGATACACCACATTAATAAAAGAAAGGATAAGAATGGTAAGATCCTCTCAATAGATAAAGAAAAAGCATTTGACAAAATACACCATCCATTCTTGATAAAAACCTTCACCAAGTGGGGATAGAGGGAACATAACTCAACATCACAAAAGTCATATATGAAAGACCCACAGCTAGTATCATCCTCAAGTGGGGAAAAACTGAGAGCTTTTCCTCTAAGGTCAGGAATGAGACAGGGATATTCACTCTCACCATTATTTAACATAGTACTGGAAATCCTAATCTCAGCAATCAGACAACAGAAAGAGATAAAAGCCTAGGAAGACGTAGAACCTTTACTGATTCATAGATGACATGAAACTCTATGTAGAAAACTCAGAGACTCTACCACAAGACTGCTGGAACAGATACATGAATTCAGCAAATTCACAGGATACAAAATCAATGTACAGAAATCTGTTGCATTCCTACATAATAACAGTTTAGCAGGAGAAAAAGAAATCAAGGAATTGGACCATTTGTAACTGCATGAAAAACCATAAGATACATAGGAATAAACCTAACCAAAGAGGTAAAAGATCTGTACTTTAAAAACTATAGAACACTTTTGAAAGAAATTGAAGAGGACACAAAGAAATGGAAAAACATTCCATGCTCATGGATTTGAAGAACAAATATTGTTAAAATATTTATACTACCCAAGGCAATTTACACATTTAATGCAATCCCTATCAAAATACCAACAGAATTTTTCACGGAGCTAGAACAAACAATCATAAAATTTGTATGGAACCAGAAAAGACCCTGTATAGCCAAAGCAATCTTGAAAAAGAAAAACAAAGCTGGAGGCATCTTAGTTCTGGACTTCAAGATCTATTATAAAGCTGTAATCATCAAGACAGTAAGGAACTGGCACAAAATGAGACAAATAGATTGGTGGAACAGAATAGAAAATCCAGAAACGGACTCACAACTATATGGTCAACTAATCTTGGGCAAAGCAGGAAAGAATATCCAATGGAAAAAAGACAGTCTCTTCAAAAAATGATGTTGGGAGAATTGGGCAGCAACATGCAGAAGAACGAAACTAGACCACTTTCTTACACCATTCACAAAAATAAATTCATCAAAATGGATGAAAGACCTCAATGTGAGACAGGAATCCATAAAAATCCTAGAGGATAACATAGGCAGCAATCTCTTTGACCTCAGCCATAGAAGCTTCTTACTAATTTCTCCAGAGGCAAGGAAAACAAAAGTAAAAATGAACTATTGGGATTTTATCATGACAAACTGCTTCTGCACAGTGAAAGAAATAATCAACAAAACTAAAACGCAACCTACAGAATGGGAGAGGATATTTGCAAAAGACATATCTGATAAAGGGTTAGTGTTCAAAATCTATAAAGAATTTATCAAACTCAACAGCCAAGAAACAAAGAATCCAGTTAAGAAATGGACCAAAGATGTGAATAGACATTTTTCCAGGGAAGACATGCAGATGGCCAACAGACAATGAAAAGATGCACAACATCACTCATCACCAGAGAAATACAAATGAAAACATTGAGGTACCACCCCATACCTGTCAGAATGGTTGAAATCAACAATACAGGAAACTACAGATGTTGGCAAGGATGCTGTGAAAGGGAACCCTCTTACACTGTTGGTGGGAATGCAGTCTGATGTAGCCACTTTGGAAAACAGTATGGAGGATCCTGAAAAAGTTAAAAATTAAATAACCTACAACCCAGCAATTGCACTACTAAATAATTATCCAAAGGACACAGAAATACTGATTCAAAGGGGCACCTGCACCTCCATGTTTATAGTAGCATTATCAGTAATAGCCAAATTATGGAAACAGCTCAAATGTCCCTCGACATTGGATGAATGGATGAGGGAGACATGGTATATATAGATATATATGATGGAATATTACTCAGACATAAAAAGAAGGAAATCTTTCCATTTGTAATGACATGGATGAAGCTAGAGAGTATTATGGTAAGCAAAATAAGTCAGTCAGAGAAAGAAATACCATATGATTTCACTCATATGTGGAATTTAAGAAACAAAACAGATAAATATAGGGGAAAGAACAAAAAAAGAGAGGGGAGGAAACCATAAAAGAGACTCTTAACTATAGATAATAAACGGAGGGCTCCTGGAGGAGAGGTGTGTGGGAGGGATGGGCTAAATGGGTGGTGGTGATTAAGGAGGGCACTTGTGGTGAGCACTGGGTGTCATATGTAAGTAATGAATTACTGAATTCTACTCCTTAAACTAATATTACACTTTTTACTATCTAACTAGAATTTAAATCAAAACTTGAAACATTAAAATAAATTGAAAATATAATGGCCATATGATCCAGCAATTCACTCCTGGGTGTTTGTTTATCTGAAGAAAATGAAAACATTTAATTTAATTTAATTTAGAAGGATATATGAACCCCTTTGTCCATCACATTTATTCACAATAGCCAAGATACAGAAGCAACCTGAATGTCCATCAGTTAATAGAAAAAAATATGTCGGATGTATATATATATATATATATATATATATATATATATATATACACATACATACATACATATATATACACAGACACATATCCATTGAATATATATCCATTGATTATATATATTATATATATACAATATATATATTCAATGGAACATTATCTAGTCATATCTATGATATCTTGCCATTTGCAGCAACATAGGTAGACCTAGAGCATATTATGTTAAGTGAAATAAGTCAGACAAAGAAAGCATAATACCATATGACTGCATGTGAGTGGAATCTAAAAAACAAAACAAGATAGAAACAGACTAATAAATGCATAGAGCAAACAGTTATTTGCCAGAGGGAAGAGCGGTGGGCAGATATTGAAATAGGTGAAGGGAATTAAATTTACAGTCTTCAAGTTATAAAATAAATACGAAAGAGGGATTTAATGTACAACCTAGGGAATATGGTCAATAAGGTTGTAAAAACCATGTATTGTGGCACATTGAAACTAGACTTGTGGTGATCATTTTATGATGTATATAAATATTGAATCATTATGTTGTGTACCTGAAACTAATATAATATAGTGTCAGCATGCTTTAATAAAAACAAAAAAGCAGTAATCACTTAAAAATTACCTTCCTCTAGAGAATTTCATTGGAACTGAAAACAGCTTTTTCTGTTGCATGGAATCTTAACACTCAGAGTAATTATATGACTTTGTATACTTTAAAACCTTATATAAGTTACAAATATTTCAAAGTTATAAAAACCTAAAGTTATTATTAAAGAAGTAGGTCCAATATAAGAAAATGCTTATATAAGATTAAAAAATCATCCTTAGCTTATTTTTAAGTAAAATTCAATAATGTATGTCCAATTAAGCTATTAATAATCTCGAAGCAGTTTTAAGCCATAACATTTGAGTTAAGAGATTTTCAATCTTTTCTCAAGTCAAATACTAGCTATCTAACTTAAACAGGGCATTTTAAAAATACTGTTTGCATTCAGCTGAATAGTAGATGAAGACTGTTCTATGAACTCTCATTTAATTCCTGTTTTTGTTGTTTTTATTGCTTTGCTTTAAACTGAGTTATTTATTATTAATTAATTTGTTTTTTTTTGTGAGAGATAAAGTGTGAGCAGGGAGTAGGGGTGGAGGGAGAGGGAGAGAGAGAATCCTAAGCAGGCTTCATGCCGAGTGGAGCATGATGGGGGACTTGATCTCTTGACCTTGAGATCAGATCACTTGAGCTGATATCAAAAGTTGGATGCATAACTGACTGAGCCACCCAGGCATTCCTAAAATTAGGTGGTTTTTTTTTTAATTCATTATTTTTCTTATTTTCCTTTAGGGGAATATATTTCTCTATGTTCTGATGGAAAGTAAATTCTCAATTGTTTCACTTTTAATTTGTCAGTGAGAAGGCCACTGATCATTGAAGATTGCTTCTTTTCCACTCATAAAGGATACTTCTTCATTTAAATTAAGTTTTTGATATTTGAATTTATGACTTTTGATTATCCTCATCTTAATAGTCACTTGATTGATATTTGGGAGGTCATATTCCCAGTGTGTTCAGCAAAGATAGGATATGTGTGTACTTTTGGCTATACAATTTAAGAGTTTGGAGTATTTAGAAAGGATTCAGAAAAAAAGCCATAAATTTTATGAAAAAATAATAAAATAAAATCTATGAGGAATAATTAGAAGGCAGCACTGATAGACTTTCTAGTAGCCAAAAATATTTAGTGTGAATTATGATGATATTCTATTTGAAATTCATTCTTACATCATCCAAAGGTATTACCTAGAGAAGTTCTTTAGTTAAGAAAAAAAAAATGTGAGTCCAAACTTCTCTCTATTGCTTTTCTTTTGTCACTATAACCTTTCTGAGTCTTGGACTCACAAAGTGAACAACTTGAGTTGAAAACATGTTATGAAGATATTCAAGTGACCCCAACCTAATCAGAATCAATTACAGTAAATTATAAATACAGACCAATGAGATAACTCTGTTTTAGTCTAGCACAATTTTCTAATCCCTAAGTCTTATGATTGCTGTTCTTTGCCCTAATTTATTTTGCTTTCACCTTCCAGTTTCAATGGAAATTACTAGTATTGGCCCTTAAAGAGAAAAGCTATTTCTTGTTTGGATCTTAAGAACACACCTAATGGGCTTCTAGTGGAAACTGCTGCCAGTATAGCAAATTTTCCCACCTAAATTAGAGTGGTCCATGGCTTTGACTTGAAAACTTCCTAAGTCTTTTACCCTCTAAGGGTCTCATACTTGTGGCCAATCATCTTAAATTATATTTCTTCTTGTTTTCTCTTTTTTATTTCTCTGCTTTTTTCCAGGACACTGTATTTTACTTTCCACACATCTGCTTCTCATTTAGGACTTATTCACAAATATCTTTCCACAATTTTCTTAGTTAGAATCCAAAACTATAACTCACTCTCTTTCCCATGGAAGAAGCTTGTATCTTTACACAAATAAAAAATACTTAAATCTAGATTTTCTGGCAAGATGTTGGTGCCAGCATAGGAATTACAAAATATAGTACAAAAGAGAGAAAATATCTGTAAATAGGTAAAATATAGATTGGAAATTAAAAAGAGAATGAATATCATGTGCCTATCAGAAATCTGAAGTATTTCTGCTAAATGTATTGTTGATGAGATCATGTGGAAAAGCAAAATCGAGGACAACTGTATAATTATCTTCCTGAGAGAAAAAGAATGTTCTCCCTTCATTCCCTGCCCTGGAAAGAAGAAGACAGACACCCCGGCAGAATCCCATAGACAACTCTTGTCTGGGAAGTAAAAATTGTGTTTTCTAAAAGATGGAAGCCCATAGGGAGTACAGGAGCTAATCAGAGATTTCCATTTTACTATCGCATACCTCTGTGAACAAGGAAGTTGTGGAGGTATATTAGAGTGAACTACTTCTAAAGAAGATAGACCAGTTGTAACAATGAGTCCTTCCTTAAGGGGACTATCTGTATTTATGTAGAGATGTGACTCATGATCATGACTCTGACAATGAGTAGCATTTTTTTAAAAGATTTTATTTATTTATTTGATGGAGAGATTACAAGTAGGCAGAGAGGCAGGCAGAGAGAGAGGAGGAAGCAGGCTCCCCACCGAGCAGAGAGCCTGATGTGGGGCTCGATCCCAGGACCCTGAGATCATGACCTGAGCTGAAGGCAGACGCTCAACCGACTGAGCCACCCAGGCGCCCCAATGAGTAACATTTCATTTTCCTCTCCACTCTTTTAAATGATGTGCTGTCAGATATTTGTTTTTCTTTTTTCCTTAAATCAAGACTTGATCTGTCCTTTAGGAAAAATTTAGATTGTGAATAATGCAATGCTTACCTTAGTTTTAAGTAATTTAATTCTTGCCAGACTATAAGACAACCTTGGAACAGCATGGAGCCTTCTAAAGAAGGATGAATAAACAAAGAGACGTGACAATGGTTATAAAAAGATCCTTCATATCAGTACAAGGGGTTCCCTTCTAGAGATTCAAGACATTTATCCTTCTTAAGTATATAATTTAAGATATATTCACAAAAATATTTTAACCTGTTTTTAAGATCATTTAAAAAAATTACTTTCCATAAAACCTTCTCAATGAGAACCCAGGTACTGTTGTATAGAAGGAGGCAGATGAGTAGAAGACTTGACCCAGAAGAAAATAAATTAAATAAAAGAAAAGACAAGCCACACAAATTCTCTCAGAACACAAATGGAAGAAATGAGAATGAAGTCCAGAAGATAATAATAAAATAGACTTCTCACTCCGTAGACCATAAGCTTTTAAGAGATAATAAAACAATTAGAACCACAAAGACATGATTCATGAAAAAAATTGATAAACTGGAATTCATTAAAATTAAAAAATTTCTCCTCTGCAAAAGATAATGTTAAAAAAATAAGATAAGCCACAGACTGGGAGAAAATATTTGAAAAAGACACATCTGATAAAGGACTGTTATCCAAAATATGCAAAGTAATCATAAAATCCAACAATAAGAAAATGAACAATCTGATTTAAAAAATGGTCAAAAGATGTGAACAGACACTTCCACCAAAGAGGATACACAGATGTCAGGTAAGTGTAGGAAAAGATGTTTGACATCATATGTCACTAGGGATTTTCAAATTAAGGCAACAATGAGCTATCACTGCATGTCTATTGGAATGGTCAATATCAAAAACATCGTTAACATCAAATACTGGTAAGAATGTTGAGCAACAATATTCATTATCGGTGGGAATGCAAAATGGTATAGCTACTTTGCAAGACAGTTTGACAGTCTTTTTTTAAAAATAAAACTAAACATATTCTTACCATATGATTGCTCTTTAGTATTTATCCAAAAAACTTGAAAACTTATGTCCACATAAAAACATGCATAAGGATGTTTATAGAAGCTTTATTCTTAACTGCCAAAACTTGTAGGCAACCAAGCTGTCCTTTAGTAGATGAATGGATAAATAAACTGTGGTATATAGAGACAATGGAATATTAGTCAACTTTAAAAAGGAATAAGGTAATAAATTATGAAAAGACATGGAGGAAACTTAAATGCATATTACTAAGTGAAAAAAACAAACCTGAAAAGGCTACAAATTATATGATTCCAACTATATGATATTTTTAAAAAGGCAAATATGGAGACAGAAAAAGATCAGTGGTTTCAAGGAATTAAGGAGGAGTATGGAATGAATATGCAAAGAGCAAAGGAGTTATAGAGCAGTAAAACTATTCTGTATGATACTACAATGGTGAAACATGTCACTACAGATCTGTACAAATTTATAGAATGCACAGCACCAAGAGTGAACCCTAATGTAAACTATGTGACTTCTGGGTGATAATGATGTGTCAATGTATGTTACCAGTTGTAACAAATACATTCTGATGGGGGATGTTGATAGTAGGGAGATTGCCTGTCGGGGGGGGCAGGGGTATATGGAAATTTTCTGTACTTTCTGATACATTTTGCTGTGAACTTAAAACTTCTGTAAAAAATTATTAATTAAAAAAAAGAACCATTCCTAATCTAAAAGTTTCAGTGACATTTACTACTATGATAAGGATGATGGCAGTGTGATTGGATTACCTATATATATCCTTACTCTGTTTGTATTGTTAGGAGAAAGTTCCTAGAGGACCACAAGACAAAATTTCCATTTTTTTCCCACTCTGAACACATAATAACCAGAACTGACTACTTGGATGAGGTAGGCATCCTTGAGAGGACAGAATTTTTACAGGAGAGAACATCCTGGGGACAATGAGTTGATAATTTCTATATGGCTGGAATGTGTAAAGAGGATACTTTAATTCAAGTATTTAAATGAATATATTTGCATATTTTAATTGTGAGTTGTGATGCAGGATAAATTGCTGATATTTGTGGGTTGGTATTTGTGATCAGGCAGTCTGGCATAACCCCTGTCTTTTTACAGGCAGTGTTAACTAGTGCAGAAATTTCTAGCCATAAAAACAAGGCCACTAGAAATTTGAGTAAAAGTAGAGCATAATGTTGTCTTTGGTTCTGGCTGGTCCATGAGTCTTCAGCATGCAGACTCCCGAAACTGATGCTCCAAAAGCTCAGACTCAGCACCACTTTGAACTTACACAAAAACATCTGTTTTCCCAAGGTCTTCCCATTTTGCCTGAGGGATGGGTTTTCCAAGCAATTAGCAGACACTACTTGAATAATCGTCTCTCTTGCCTTCTGCATTTTCTAATTCCCACCCAGAATATTTTCTTTCAATCTAGAAAGTCTCCCTTAATTTTTGTCCTAGGATTATGGCACCTGTTCTGTGAGGAAATTTTACCTTGCTGTATATCCATTTGTTGCTATCAATCATAAATAGAGGCTGCTAAAGCATTCTTAAGGGGAAAAAAATCACACAACTATAAAGGTTGTGTGACATGACAAATGACAAATTTGTGTACCATGACCAATTTACTTCCCAACCTCAACTGGGCCCTGAATGCTGCTTAGCAGTTTTTGTTTTTGTTTTTGTTTTTTGTTGCTTTCTTTTTTCCCCGATTCTTTATTGCTAATTAAAAACTTTACTACTCCACATAATCCCCCATTCCCTCACTAGCAGGAGATGATCTTTTATTTTAGTCATGTTATTCTTCTGCCTACCTTAGCAAAGGTTACTTACTCCTAATAAGATCTCATTTCTTACCTCTTTCTTGAAGACAACTTTTGGACCTCCAAAAGCCTAACTGAATTGAGCACTACTATCCCTAAGGAGATAGCATGTTTTTAACACCTTTGTTATAGCACTATCACTTGGATGATTATTTTGTACATGTCTGCTCAATCCCTAAAGCTAGTAATGGAAGAGGGTGCCAATGATTTTTGTATTCAGCTGCGTCCTTAGGGCTGATCATTGCTTTGTTGGGTACATAGATAGCTATAGTGGGCAGGTGGTGCTATTGCTTGCCCATTAACTTTCATTGGGGAAACCACATTTATTTCATATCCTATTGGTTTGTGGGTAGAATATCATACTTTTTTCTCCCTTTTTTTTTTAAGATTTTATTTATTCATTTGACACAGAGAGAGAGATTACAAGCAGGCAGAGAGGCAGGCAGAGAGAGAGGAGGAAGCAGGCTCCCTGCTGAGCAGAGCCCGATGTGGGCCTCGATCCCAGGACCCTGGGATCATGACCTGAGCCGAAGGCAGCGGCTTTAACCCACTGAGCCACCCAGCCGCCCTCCCTTTTTTTGTACATAGTCAAGATTTGGTTTGTCATGTTCTATTTTGAGTTTGATAAATAAATACTGGGAAAGGAGAAAAATCTTCCCATGTGCTAGAGTTGAAAAGGTAGGATGATTTAATTCTAGAGCTACTAGTAACTGCCTTGTTTGATTGTATAAAGGGTGAAGACAGAAAGAGAAAAATGAAAATATTCCCAGAAGAACCTGGGAGTCAATAAGTAGCCCCAGACAGTAGGAGTAATCTTATCCTTTCCCAATGGGGGTCATACTGGGCTCTATGAATGGGGACTTCTAGTCCTTCTCTGTGACAAGGGCTTGAGAGGGCAAGAAAGGCCATGGAGCTCATAAAAATATCTTCAGGGATACTTCTTAAAAAATGGCCAAAGGCAAATCTCTGACTTTTCTTTCCACTTGGAGGAAGCCTACCCTACTCCTTTAAGAGGGTCAAGAGTAAACCCTTGGAAAGTCTTATACTTCTAACAATGGTGGATAGCTATTTCTGACCTACTTTCTTGCTGAAAACAACTAGAACAACTGAGTAAAATTAAGAAACATTGGAAGGTAACAAGGAATTGCAAAATTATTAGACCAAGATCCAGAAGATGGAAATTGAGAAAAGCAGATTTAGAATTTAAATGTACTATTCCCTTAGGTGCATTTGCTGATTCCCAAAGAGGCTGATGAATTTATGACAGACTTGTGGAAGCCACCGTATAGGGGCAAGCCTAGTGTGAAATACCCTAGAACTAAGGCTGACCTTGAAAAAGAAAAGGAGGGTACATAATCTGATTCATTTTCAATTTAAGAAGCATAACCTTAAAAAATTCTACAAGAACATTTCAAGAAAGGATAATTACAGACTAATCTCTCTCATCATTATAGATGCAAAAATATTAGCAAAGCAAATCCATGTATACATACATATATCTATATACACTATGTGTATATATATATATATACACCTTTTTACAAATGTAAATAAATATATATGCACATGTGAATGTATGTATTACACATGATGCCATGTACATACATGCATGTGTATTGGTGCATGTGTAACAGACAGGCTGATTTTAAGATGGAAATACAGGTGTGCCTGCTTGGCTCAATTGGTTGTCTGACTCTTGATTTTGGCTCCAGTCATTATCTCAGGATCATGAGATCAAGCCCTGTGTTGGGCTTTGCTTGTAAGATGCTCTCTCTCCCTCTCTCTGCCATTCTCCCATTCATACTCTCTAAATAGAAAAATATATTCTTAAAAAAATTAAAATAAAATGGAAGGGAATTACAAAAGGTCAATGTTAGTAAAGGTACTCTTAAAGAACAAGAAAGTGATAATCTCTCTACTAGATAAGAAGACCTTTATAAAGTTATAGGTATTGAGAGGGTGTGGTGTTGAGTCAATGGGGAAAAATAGAATCATAGAATAGAACAAAATAGAATAGAATAGTACAAAAGCCTTGTTGAGGACATTGTCTATTTACTACTCAGTATCATAAATTTATATAAAAATAGTAACACGAGATTAATAATTAGAACATAAAAAGTACTACTTGTAAAACTTTAATTGGTTATAGTTTGAATTCACTTGGCAAAATTTAGAAAACAGGTATTTTGACAGGGTAGGAGTAAAAGAAAGAGGAGCATTAGAAAGAGAAAATAGAAAAAAAAAACCCAGAGACAGTTAGAGCACAACATCATTTGGAACATGGGACAAAAATTAAGTGATAAATTTAGTTAGTAGATTAGGATGTTCCTAGGAAAGAGGGGAAAGTGATCTTTAAAAAGGAAAAGAACAAATTAAGTTCAAGATGCATTTGACAAATAATTATTATATGCTTCATTATAAGAAAAAATAAATTGAACTAGTTCTACAAAACCAGGAAATTTTGGATGATGTAATTCTGTGCATGTGTCACCCTATCATCATGCCATATATGCCCATGATTCAGGGTCTCAGATGATATGTAGACCTTATTCTATTTTTCTGCCTTTCAGTTCTATTTCATTCACGCATATGTGCAATGAATAGGTACCTATGGTGTTCAGTACATGGTCTGTTCTTTGTGCAACGTTACGAATGCTCACAACTGACAAAAATTCCCTTCTGTGTGGAGCTTTCATTCTAGTTGTGATATAGAGACAATAAAAAATAATGTAATAAATAAATTTTATAATTTGTTAGATGGTAATAAGTGGTGAAAAAATGGAAAGGCATGAGGGAAACTGGGAGTACAGATTGGTATTTTAAAGATTTTATTTATTTATTTGACAGAGAGAGAGAGAACACAAGCAGGGGGAGCAGCAGAGGGAGAGGGAGAAGCAGGCCCTCTGCTGAGCAGGGAGCTCAACATAGGGCTTGACCCAGTACCCTGGTATCATGACCTGTGCTTAAAGGAGACACTTAACTGACTGAGCCATCCAGGTGCTCCCAGGGTTGCTATTTTAAATAAGATGGTTGGGGATGCTTGTTTGAGCAGGTGTTACTTGAGCAAAGACATGGAGCAAAGAAAGTAGAGTAGTTGACAGTTAGTATATCTGAAAATGTGTTTCAGAGAGGATAACTAACACAATGGCCCTAAGATGGCCAGTGCCTCATGTCTTCTTTGTAAAATAAATAAAAAGCAGTAGAAATTCAATTACAAAGATAATGAAGCATCAGATGTGGTAGGTCCTGTGATCCAGCATGAGGACCTTGGCTTTTACTTGAGTAAGATAGGAAGAGTAAGATAGGAAGACTGGAGAGGTAGAAAAGTGACAAGATCTAACTTCTGTATTTAAAGGATCATTCTTGCTGCAGTTGAGACTAGGCTGCAGATGAGTCAATGTTAAAAACAGCAAGACTACTTCAAAGGTTATTGGGTGGTAATTCAGCTAAATGCTTATGGTGGCTCCAACCGTAAAGGGAGCAATGGAAATGGTGACTTGCGTTATTTATTCCACATCCATTTTGAAGGCCATAAAGATTTTATGACTGATATGGATAGTAAATCTATGAAGAATCAAGATGACTAAGAATTTTAGCTTGAGCAACTGAAAGGATAGAATTCCCATCAAGTATGATAGGGAAGATTATAAATGTAATACTTTGGGGAAGGGACCCAGAACCAGTAGTTTAGTTTTGGACATATTAATTTGGATATGGCTATGCCACATTCTACCAGAGTTTTGAGTAGGCAGTTGGATATACAAGTCTAGAGTTTAGAACAGAAATCTTGGCAGGAGGGGTGCCCAGGTAGCTCAGTCTATTAAGCATCTGCCTTTGCCTCAAGTCATGATCCCAGGATGCATGATCCCAGGGTCCTAGGATCAAGCCCCCATCAGGCTCCCTGCTCAGCAGAGAGTCTGTTTTTCCCTCTCCCTTTCCCCTCTGCCTCTCCCCCTGGCTTGTGCTCTCTCTCTCTCTCTCAAATAAATACATAATAAATAAATAAATAAATATTTTTTAAAAAGAAATTTTGGCAGGAGATTAATAATTTAGAGTCATTTGCATGTAAATGGTATTGAATCAAAGAGACTAGACAAACTTATGAAGAGATTGTGTGTGAAAGAAGAGGAGAAGGTAAAAGACTGAGCCCTAGGCCATTCCAAAGTTAGGGTGCCAGGGAGAAGAGTGGGCATTGCACAAGTCACTGAGAACCAGTGTCTTAAAAGGTAAAACAAAGGGGAATAGTATAAGTCCAGGTGAGGAAAATGTATTCATGAAGAGAAAGTAAATTCCATTTTTAAAATCTGTTAATAAATGAGATCACTGGTAACATTGACAGAGGCACTGTTTGGAAGTGTGGAAGAAAAGTCTGATTAGTCATGATCTGAGAGAGAACAAAAAGAAATGAAGTAAACATAGAAGTTATAATCTTTTGAGGAATTTTTAAGGAAAGGGTAGAAGCAAATGTATGGTAGCAGGTGGGGAAAATGAGGTTTGCAGGAGGTTTTGTTTGATACAGAAGCAGATTCTACATGACTTTTACTTAATGTGACTTCATAAAAGTCAACTATTTATCACTAAAATATAACTTTTCAAAGGTGAATCTTCAGAGGCCATCATAATATTCCATTAAGTGCATATAAGTTTGGCTAAAATGTTATCTCCTACATTATATTAAAAAATTAAAATACTGATTATATGCTATCCACAACTACATTATTTGTTTAAAAAATGAATATTTAAAGTGTGTATATTTTGGATGAATCCTTTGAAATATATTGATATTTTACTGGTGATTTTAATTGAATATGTGGAACGCTTTGAGACATCCAAGCAGATGGATTTATAAAAGATAGTAAAAATATTGTCTAAAATATAAACAAGTTCAATGTTTTCAATATGATACATTGTACTAAATAATCTTTTCCTTGATTTTACTTTCCACAAAATGGGCTGAGAAATATATTTAAAACCCATATATTCAATTTACAGGTGGCATAACTGATGCTTATCATATACAAAAGTCAAATTTTATAAGATTGTACAGATATTCCAGTCTTCTTCCTAATACTCTATATTCTAAATCTATGGAACAAACACCTTTGGCATTGATATTTACATCAGCTCATTGCATTCATTGCTTTGCATTCTTTCATGCACATATACTCCTAGACTGGAAAGTTTTGACAGGAGGAATTGTATTGCTATTCCTTTTTCATATGTTCACCACACCAAATTTGGTATCACATATGTTTAACAAATATTTCCTGAATTTATGAATAAACATTCTAAAATATTATGATTGATATCTTCTCATAAAAGCAAAACTAAAAATTAGAAGATAACTGACTTCAGATACAAGATATACAAAACTCAAACTGTGCTTTTAGGCATTTAGTATATCAAAAGTTATACATGTAGCTCAGTTGGTTAAGTGTCCAACTCTTGATTCTGGCTCAGGTCATGACCTCAGGGTCATGAGCTCAAGCCTCGGGTCAGACTCCTTGTTCAGTGCAGAGTCTACTTTTTCCTCTCCCTCTGCTGCTCCCTCACTCACTCTCTCACTCTTGATTTCTCTATCTCATGAATAAATGAATAAATAAATTAATTAATCTTTTTAAAAAACTTATGCAAACTACTAAGATAATACAACAGCTCAGTTTTCCATATCAGCTGATTTCTCTCAATTAAAATTAAAGCACCGTGACACTTGTTGAAAGTATTTTCAGTGTTTTTATGCCATAACTTTTTTTTTTATTATTACACAATGTCTTATTTGTTTTGGGGTACAGGTCTGTCATTCATCAATCTTATACAATTCACAGCCCTCACCATTGCACATACCTCCCCAATGTCCATTACCCAGTCATTCCATCCCTCCCATTCCCCTCCCCTCCAACAACCCTCAGTTTTTTTCCTGAGATTAAGAGTCTCTTATGGTTTCTCTCCCTCTCTGGTTTTATCTTGTTTCATTTTTTCCTCCCTTCCCCTATGATCCCTATGTCTTGTTTCTCAAATTCCTCATATCAGTGAGATCATATGATAATTGTCTTTCTCTGAATGACTTATTTCGCTTAGCATAATACCTTCTAGTTCTACCCATGTCATTGCAAATGACAAGATTTCTGGGATTTTTTTGATGGCTGCATAATATTCCATTGTGTATACATACCACATCTTCTTTATCCATTCACCTGTTGATGGACATCAAGGCTCTTTCCATAGTTTGGCTATTGTGGACATTGCTGCTATAAACATTGGGGTGCACCTGCCCCTTCGGATCACTGCATTTGTATCTTTGAGGTAAACACCCAGTACTGCAATTGCTGGGTCACAGTGTAGCTCTATTTTCAACTTTTTGAGGAACCTCCATACTATTTTCCATAATGGCTACACCAGCTTGCATTCCCACCGACACTGTAGAACAGTTTCTCTTTCTCTGAATCCTCACCAACACCTATCATTTCCTGACTTTTAGAATTTTAGCCATTCTGACTGGCCTGAGGTGGTATCTCACTGTGGTTTTAATTTGTATTTCCCTGATGCTGAGTGATGTTGAGCACTTTTTAAAAAAAGATTTTATTTATTTATTTGACAGAGAGAGAGAGAGAGAGATTATAAGTAGGCAGAGAGGCAGGCAGAGAGAGAGAGAGAGAGAGAGAGAGAGAGAGAGAGAGAGAGAGAGAGAGAAGGAAGCAGGCTTCCTGCTGAGCAGAGAGCCCAATGCGTGGCTCGATCCCAGGACCCTGAGATCATGACCTGAGCCTAAGGCAGAGGCTTTAACCCACTGAGCCACCCAGGCACCCTGAACAATTTTTCATATGTTTGTTGGCCATTTGGATATCTTCTTTGCAGAAATGTCTGTTCATGTCTTCTGCCCACTTCTTGATTGGATTATTTGATCTTTGGGTGTTGAGTTTTGTTAGTTCTTTATATTTTGGATACTAGCCTTTCATCTGATATGTCATTGCCAAATATCTTCTCCCATTCTGTCAGTTGTCTTTTGCTTTTGTTGACTATTTCCTGTGCTGTGCAAGAGCTTTCTATCTTGAAGTCTCAGTAGTTCATTTTTGCCCTTGCTTCCCTTGCCTTTGGTGGTGTTTCTAGAAAGACGTTGATGCAGCTGAGGTCAAAGAGGTTGCTGCCTGTGTTCTCCTCAAGGATTTTGATGGATTCCTGTCTCACATTGAGGTTTTTCATCCATCTTGGGTCTATTTTTGTGTATGGTGTAAAAAGTGGTCCAGTTTCATACTTCCGGATATGGCTGTCCAATTTTCCTCACACCATTTGTTGAAAAGACTGTCTTTTTTCCACTGGACATTCTTTCCTGCTTTGTTGAAGATTAGTTGACCATAGAATTGAGGGTCCATTTCTGGGCTCTCTATTCTGTTCCATTGATCTATGTGTCTGTTTTTGTGCCAGGACCATACTGTCTTGATGATTATAACTTTGTAATAGAGCTTGAAGTCTGGAATTGTGAGGCTGCCAAGCTTGGTTTTCTGGTTCCATATAAATTTTAGGATTATTTGTTCCATTTCTTTGAAAAAAGTTGATGGTATTTTGATAGGGATTGCATTAAACATGTAGATTGCTCTAGGTAGCATAGACAGTTTCACAGTATTTGTTCTTCTAATCCATGAGTATGGAATGTTTTTCCATTTCTTTGTGTCTTCCTCAATTTCTTTCATGAGTACTTTATAGTTTTCTGAGTACAGATTCTTTGCCTCTTTGGTTAGCTTTATTCTGAGGTATCTTATGGTTTTGGGTGCAATTGTAAATGGGGTTGATTCCTTAATTTCCCTTTCTTCTCTCTTGTTGGTGCATAGAAATGCAACTGATTTCTCTGCACTGATTATATATCCTGACACTTTACTGAATTCCTGTATGGGTTCTAGCAGATTTGGAGTGGAATCTTTTAAGTTTTCCACATAAAATATCATATCATCTGCAATGAATGAGAGTTTGACTTCTTCTTTGCCAATTTGGATGCCTTTTATTTCTTTTTGTCATCTGACTGCTGGGGCTAGGACTTCTACTACTATGTTGAATAGCAGTGGTGATAGTAGACATCCCTGCCATGTTCCTGACCTTAGGGGAAAAGCTCTCAGTTTTTCCCCATTGAGAATGATACTTGCTGTGGGTTTTTCATAGATGGCTTGATGATATTGAGGTATGTACCCTCTATCCCTAAATGGCGAAGAGTTTTGATTATGAAAGAATGCTGTACTTTGTCAATTGCTTTTTCAGCATCTATTGAAAGCATCATATGGTTCTTATTCTTTCATTTATTAATGTAGTGTATCATGTTGATTGATTTGTGGATGTTGAACCAACCTTGCAGCCCAGGAATAAATCCCATTTGGTCATGGTGAATAATCCTTTTAGTGTACTGTTGGATCCTATTGGCTAGTATCTTGGTGAGAATTTTTGCATCCATGTTCATCAGGGATATTGGTCTGTAATTCTCCTTTTTGATGGGGACTTTGTCTGGCTTGGGGATCAAAGTAGTGCTGGCCTCACAAAGTGAATTTGGAAGTTTTCCTTCCATTTCTGTTTTTTGGAAGAGTTTCAGGAGAATAGGTATTAATTCTTCTTTAAATGTTTGGTAGAATCCCCCTGGGAAGCCATCTGGCCCTGGGCTCTTGTTTGTTGGGAGATTTTTGATGACTGCTTCAATATCCTTACTGGTTATGGATCTGTTCAGGTTTTCTATTTCTTCCTGGTTCACTTTTGGTAGTTTATACATCTCTAGGAATGCATCCATTTCTTCCAGATTGTCAAATTTGCTGGCATAGAGTTGCTCATAATATGTTCTTATAATTGTTTGTATTTCTTTGGTGTTAGTTGTGATCTCTTGTCTTTCATTCATGATCTTATTAATTTGGGTCCATTTGCTTTTGTTTTTGATAATTCTGGCCAGGGTTTTATCAATCTTATTAATTCTTTCAAAGAACCATCTCCTTTTTCTTGGATCTTTTCTACTGTTCTTTTGGTTTCTATTTCATTAATTTCTGATCTGGTCTTTATTATTTCTCTTCTCCTGCTGGGTTTAGGGTTTCTTTGCTGTTTGTTCTCCAGCTTCTATGGTATAGGGTTAGGTTTTTTATTTGAGACCTTTCTTATTTCTTGAGAAAGGCTTGTATTGCTATATACTTTCCTCTTAGGACCATCTTTGCTGCATCCCCAAAATTTTGAACAGTTGCGTTTTCATTTTCATTTGATTCCATGATTTTTTTAACCCTTCTTCAATTTCCTGGTTGACCCATTCATTCCTTAGTAGCATGCTCTTTAGCCTCCATGTATTTGAGTTCTTTCCTCTTGTGATTGAGTTCTAGTTTCAAAGCATTGTGGTCTGAAAATATGCAGGGAATGATCCCAATCTTTTGGTACCAGCTGAGACCTGATTTGTGACCCAGGATGTGGTCTATTCTATGTGCACTCAAGAAGAATTTGTATTCTGTTGCTTTGGGGTGCAATGTTCTGAATACATCTGTGATGTCCATGTGGTCCAGTGTGTCATCTAAAGCCTTTATTTCCTTGTTGATATTTTGCTTAGATGATCTGTCCATTTCAGTGGAGAGGTGTTAAAGTTCCCTACTATTATTGTATCATTGTTGGTGTTTTTCTTTGATTTTGTTATTAATTGGCTTATATAATTGGCTGCTCACATGTTAGGGGCATAGATATTTAAAATTGTTAGATCTTTTTGTTGAATAGATCCTTTATGTATGATATATTGTCCTTTATCATTATAGTCTTTGGTTTAAAATCTAATTTGTCTGATATAAGGATTGCCACCCCAGCTTTCTTTTGATGACCATTAGCATGGTAAATTATTTTCCATCCCTTCACTTTATATCTGGAGGTGTCTTTGGATCTAAAATGAGTCTCTTGCAGACAGCATATTGATGGGTCTCATTTTTTTTTAAATCCATTTTGAATACCTGTGTCTTTTGATTGTGGCATTTAGCCCATTTACATTCAGGGTAACTACTGAAAGATATTAATTTAGTGCCATTGTATTGCTTGTAAGTTACTGTATGTTATTACTGTATATTGTCTCTGTTCCTTTCTGGTCTATGTTACTTTCAGGCTCTCTGCTTAGAGGACCCTTTTCAATATTTCCTGTAGGAATGGTTTGGTGTTTGCAAATTATTTTAGTTTTTGTTTGTTCTGGAAGCTTTTTATTTCTCCTTTTATTTTCAATGACAGCCTAGCTGGATATAATATTCCTGGCTGTGTATTTTTCTTATTTATTGCTCTGAATATATCATGCCAGTGCTTTCTGGCCTTCCAGGTCTCTGTGGATAGGTCTGCTCCCGATATAATATTTTACCATTGTAGGTTACAGACCTCTTGCTCTGAGCTGCTTTCAGGATTTTCTCTTTGTCTCTGAGACTTGTAAGTTTTTCTATTAGATCATGGGGTGTGGACCTATTTTCATTGATTTTGAGGGGGGTTCCCTTTGCTCCCTGGATTTTGATGCCTGTTTCCTTCTCCAAATTAGGAAAGTTCTCCACTATAATTTGCTCCAATATATCTTCTGCCCCTCTCTCTTTTTTTTCTGGGATCCCAATTATTCTAATATTGTTTTGTCTAATGGTATCACTTATTTCTCAAATTCTCCCCTCATGATCCAGTAGTTGTTTATCTCTTTTTTCCACAGCTTCTTTATTCTCCATCATTTGGTCTCCTATATCACTAATTCTCTCTTCTACCTCATTTATCCTAGCAGTTAAAGCCTCCATTTTTGATTCACCTCATTAATAACCTTTTCGATTTTGGCTTGGTTAGATTTTTGTTCTTTTATTTCTCCAGAAGGGGATTCTCTAGTATCTTCTATGTTTTTTTCATGCCCTGCTAGTATCTTTATAATTGTCATTCTGATCTCTAGGTCTGAGATCTTATGAATGTCTATATTGATTAGGTCCCTGGCAGTTGGTACTGGCTCTTGCTCTTTGTTTTTGACATGAGTTTTTACATTTTGTCATTTTGTCCAGAGAAGAATAGATGAATGAGAGAACAAAATGCTAACAGGGTAACAACAATCCCCCCCCAAAAAATATATATATATACCAAAAATGAGGTTAAATACAATGAAGAGATAGAATATGACTCTAAAAATGATTATTAAAAAAGATTTAAAAAAGGAATTGATAAGATAAAATGTTGTTTAAAATGGAAAACAGAAAAATTAAAAAAATAGAAAAAGACAAAATAAATAAAAATTAGAAAAATTAATTTTGAAAGACAAAAGAATCATGGGAGAAAAGCCATGAATTCTATGTGCTGTATTCTAGCGCTGGAGTTCTGCACTTCTCATTGATTGGTGAACTTGTTCTTGGCTGGATGTTCTTGCTGATCTTCTGGGGAAGGGGCCTGTTGCAGTGATTCTCAAATGTCTTTGCCCAAGGTGGAATTGCACTGCCCTTGCCAGGGGCAGGCTAAGCAATCTGCTTGGGTTTGCTCTTGGTAGCTTTTGTTCCCTGAAATCTTTCAGTTCAGCTTTAGAGAATGAGAATGAAAATTGCAGCCTCCCAATCTCCAGCCCAGAGGAGCTGAGAGCTTGGGGATCCACTCCTCATTGAGATCCTCAGAGAAAACCAGTCAATCACTCCTGTCTCTCTGGTCTCCAGCTGCACTTCATGCTCACCTGGCCTGTGACCGAGCATTTCTATCTCTGGCACATGGACCCGTTTGGAGTTTCTAAACCCAGCAGATTCTTGTGGTGCACTCCCCTGCTGCTCCTACCAGGGAAGGAAGGGGAGTATCCCTGGATTTGCAAATTGTGGGGTCCCTGCTCAAAGAGCAGTGGCCCAACGGTGCGGCAGGTCATGGTTTACACCAATCCTGAGCTGAGAGCCTACCTCTCGGCTCTGTATTTCTAGCTGGCTCCCCGCTCCGATACCTGGGAGCTCTGCCACACTCAGGCACCCCCGGTCTTCCTGTCACCCTCAGGGTCTTGAGACCACACCATCCCAGCAAGGGGTCCACCTCCCGCTTAATCACTGAAGTGACGTCTCTCAGCAGAACAGACTTCTAAAATTTCTGATTTTGTTCTCTGCTGCTCTATCACTTGCTGGGAGTTGGCTGATGGAGGGACCCTCCCCACTGCAGTCTATCTTCCCAAATATCACCAGGGATTCATCTCTCCATGCATCCTACCTTCCAGAAAGTGGTTGCTTTTCCATTCATAGAACTGCTGCTATTCTTTTCTTCAATCTTCTGTTGAGTTTGTCAGTGATCAGAATGGCTTAATAACTATCCAACTGAATTCCTGGTACCAGTCGCAATTTAGGTCTCCTACACCGCTGCCATCTTGCTCCTCCTCTTGACATATCTTTTATCATGGGACAGAAAACTTTCTTTTCTTTCTCACAGTTACCTTCAGTCTCTTTGTTCACTAGGATGAGACAAAATAAACTTCTTTACACAGAGTCTTCAAAGGGAATATTTGGAAAAGGAGAAATGCATAATCTTTTTGTCTTATGATGAAAATGCCCAGATGAAATTTAACTGAAGACACTTTAACATTTAGTTCTTAATTTTAACTCTTAGATGTTGACAAAAACAGCATCAAGTTCTTCGTCTTAACCTTACTGACTTCCTTCTCCTTATACCCATTCTTTTTCAGTTATTTTACATTCTTTCTCATTCCCTTTTGCTGCCAATTTTATTAATTTTTATTTTCTGACATAAAAATCTGACTACTAATTCCTCCCCTTTGCTATCTATTAATAGTGTTTCTTGACAGCTTTGTGTGATTAATGACAGCTTTGTAAAATAAATGTTTCACATGCAGCAGTAATTTGAGAAATACTGCTTGAAGTAAATACTTGTAGAGACCTTAAAATTTTAGGACTTTTGGCAGATGAACATGATTTTGTTTGGAAACCTGTATAATCCATGTTGGAAAATGTATATTCAAAAAGTGCTTTTTTATTGACATTCCTTGGTCTGTTCAGATATGAATACTATCTATCTTTATAACAGGAGATACAAGCTATGTGCATTTTGCTAATAGACTACCACAGGAGCTGACCAAATTACAGGAGACCCCAATATATTTAATGATGAATTTCATAGGAGGTTCTCAATGACTTATTATTGACTAGTTGACTTACTGCACTTATTTGTTATTGATGGTTGATTTCTTTTTCTTCAACATGAAATATACATTGCTTTCTCCCTTTTTTTTATTAAATATGAAATTCTCATACCTTTTTATCTAATGGAAAAAATACCTAGAAAACTGTTGTTTTCAAGTGTGATAAAATGTCACAGTCACCCAGGCTTTTAGAGTTTTAATAATCTGTTCTGTAATGCCATAAGAACCTTCACACAGCTTATTAATATGGGCAGATTTCTGTATCTTCTTCCCTTTTTTCAGCTTAATTAACATAGCTCCATACTGAGAGTGGAAGAGAAAGACCAGTCTTCTTTAACAGTACAACTTAACCATAAGCCAACATTAATAAGGAACATTAACTGTAAAATATTGTAGCTACCTTACTGACTATCTCACCAATTGGGCATGCCATCTCTTAAGATCTTGGAACATAGCTTTCAGGTGATGGTTGCTTAGTATTTTCACATGTGAATGTGTAGCAATATTTCATCTCTAGTGCAAATGTACTCTAACTGACCTGAGCACACCGCACACGTGGGGCTCAATCTCAAGACCCTGAGATCACGACCTGAGCTGAAATCAAGAGTCAGACACTCAACCAACTGAGCCACCCAGTCATCCCTAACTCATTCTTTACATTATTCCCTGGTGTAAGCATTTTAAGTCCTAATTAAATAAAAATCCTGCAGAGGCTTGCCATTACATTACTTCTTAGCTGAACATATATGATTTTGCAGGTAGGAATCCAAGTTTATGTTCTAGCCTCAGCTCCTCACACTTGACCTCATTTAGTCCACTGCAACATTAGACTGAGCTACTCACTGTGACTATGCTAGACTGTGCCTAGATGTTCTTCTCCTTTTCTATTTGGTTAATTTTTGCCTATTTCCTGCTCCAACGTTGACACTGCTCTGAAGCATTTCCTATCTTCCCCTATGAAGAATTAGTCACTCCCTCTTTTCTGTCACCATATACATCACCTTTATAACATCATATTGTCATAATTAGTTATTTGCCTATTTCCCCCTCTTCAAGTGTGGAAATCAGAGCTTATACTCTGTCCATCTCCAGGTGCAGCACCTGCATATTGTGAAGGCTCCTCAATAATAAATAGATGACTCTTAGGCTCTTGTCAATATTTTTGTTTTGGTATTATTCTATAAACTACTACTCTCTTATATCTGGGACACTTCCCTTAAAATATTTTATTAAATAAACTAGCATATAATTTGGGGTGACCTTTTGGCCTTAAGAGCTTGAAACTGACAGGTAAATATAGAATTTAAAAAACAGAAAGAATGATGAATAATAACCAGCCTATTCAATGACTATGGGTTATATTACACATCCCATACAGAAAAGTCATCTCTGCAAGTCATATAAGAGGCATCCATTCTCTAGAGAAGCAATACAATATCCTTTCATAGTGGTTAGGAACCTTGAAAGTCACAGAAGTCTCCTTATGGGCCAAATGAAATATTTCTTAATGAAGTTTAATTCTGTTTCTTGGTTTATTCCTCAAAGGTAATTGATAGTGGCTGAGTCTCATTCATCAATTAACAAATCAGCAAGTACTATTTATTGAGTTCTTACCACACAGTCATCACTGTAATTACAAATTGGGAAACATAAGATGTATAAGACATCACAGTTGTTCTTTTGCAGTTTTCGTTTCCCCATGATATGCCTCATGGAAAAATCATTTATTAATTAACCTAAAAATAATTACTGAGAATCAGATTTGTTCTAGGGGCTGAGCAAAGCACTAGGTTTACAGGAAGAAGATTTGATGTCTTTAAGAAATACAAAATAGCCTATCCTCTCCCAAAATACAGCCTTCTTAATATGAACACTTGCACCAAAATGTAATGAGTTCTGTTTGAAGCATGGATGCTGACTAAATTCCATAGCTACAGAAGTCAGGGTTGTTAGAGTATTATTGATTGTTGCATGTATCAGTTATCTATTGCCACAATAATATTATACATCAAAGACCCACAAAACTTAGTAGATTAAATCAACAAGCATTTATTATTTCTTTCAAATTTATAGGTAAGTTACTTCTACTGAAACAAAGCTTGCAAAGTACTCATGTATCTTTGGTTAACTATGTGGTGGTGAGGCTCTTTCACATGTCTAGGTTCCCACCTAAGACAACAGAGTGGGCTTTGCTTAATGTGTCTCACCTTCTAGCAACTCAGTCTGCGCATGCCAGCATGTCATCAAGGCAAGGGCAGAGGAGCAAAATGGAGAGAGTTAGAGAAGAAATGGGCAAGAATTTTTTTTAAATCTGTACTTGAACCAAATTTACTAATGTACCATTGGCCAAAGCAAGTGACTTGAACAGGCTAAGAGTCAGAGTACATACTAAAGGGCATATATAGAGAAAGGCATGAAAAATTTGATACTGATGTGATCAATTTGCCATACTAGAGGAGCTAATCACTGAGAAGTGGATTCTAAGCCAAAGTGCCCAGAACCCTATGTTAAAGATTTTTTTTTAATCCTTCACCTTTTCAAATGCAAGAGGTAAGGGAGTTTGGAATGACTCTGATTTAAAAAGATGGTGATTTGCTGGACATGACCACAGAATACTAATTGCATATGAACATCCTATAACAAGTGAATCTTTCTGGCCAAAGACAGAAGCTATAAGAATATGAAGGAGCTAACTATACCACAAACCTACTCTCAAAGTTCATATCTACTTTCTAGCAATAATGGTATATCTCTGTTCCAGTTGCTACCTTTATGTGGTTCTTTTTGGAAGGGTAATTTCCTATGGTCACACTCATTTGAGGGGCCATCATGCCTAGAAGACCTGAGTTACTGGCATTTTTTTGAATTATATCTCATAGGTTGGATTGTGTTTTCCAAAGAGATATGTTGAAGATATTACCCTCAGTACTTTAGAATGTGGCCTTATTTTAGAAATAGGGTCATTGCAGATACAATTAGTTAAGCTGAGGTCATACTAGAGTAGGGTTAACTCTTAATTCAACATGACTGATGTCCTTCTAAGAAGAGGGATGAGAAACACAGAAAGGAGAGTGCCATATGAAGCCATGGAGAAACCTAGGGAGAAGATAATCATGAGATGACAGAGGCAGAGATAGGAGAGATGTTCTACAAGTCAAGGATTGCCAGGAATCACCAATAACTGCCAGAAGTGAGGAGAGAAGCATGAAACAGATTCTCAGAGCCCTCAGAAGGAACCAATCCTGCTGACACACTGATTTTGGATTTCTAGCCTTCAAAATTTTGAGAGAATGCATTTCTGTGGTTTTAAGCCATCCAGTTTGTGGAGTTGACTTTGGAATTGGGCAATGAGTAGGACTAGCTCAAGGAGAACTGTTTGGGGCATGTTACCAGTATCTGAAGCTCTCCATAACTAGAACTACCATTTGTTCTTCTTCCTCTACAACTGACTCTCTAAGTATGGCATAGCTTTCAAAAAATCTCAAAATTCATATCTTATTCAGACCATTTTCCCAAGACTATTGGAACTACTCACTGTGGACCTATGTCTCTATGATAATGCTAACCTCAGTGATTTCAGGGTAATTGGTCCATCCTATTTTTACTGTGACATTTTTGGTTATTATTCTAGCTTTAAAAATCAAACATTTAATCTCTGACTACTCTGGTAGGGCCGCTTGCTAACTATTCATCCAAATGACTTTACCCTTTGAGAGTATGAGGAAGTCTCATGGCCTCCTACATTTCTTTATGCACTATACCCTTGTAGAATGCTTCTTTTCTCTAACTTCTTCAGCCTTTATTACGAGTACCCCCAGGAGAACCTGTTGGCCTATATTGTTCTCTAGTTATTATTGGGGATTAAGATTCTTGTCTTACAACCACTATAAGCTTTGACTTCTTTTTATATTCCCAAGGTGACTACCACATTGTAAGGAACATATTGGTGCTGTTAGCCTGCTGATTAACTGATTCTTGACCTTTTAATCAGAACAGTTATTGTCATAAATCCATGGAGAAAATTCTCTGGAGGTTTATTGGTGGTGGTGGCGGGAGGAGGTAGTTGAATAAAAGGGAAGTAAAGCATTATACAGGGCTGGTGTGGCAGCTGTCTCTCTGCTCCAAGTACTATCTCACTCTAGCCATTGACTGAAGGGCCTGGAATGATTACCATTAAAATTACTTCTAATTATTCTTGAGAGATACTAACTTCTAACTGGTAAATGGAATATCTACCACATTTAAAAGCCAGAATAGGAGACTTGCTATGAATAATTATTAACTCTTTGTTCCATAGAGTCCAGATGGAGGAGAACTGGGGAGAGAGGTTTCAGTCATGGGGAAGTAGAAGTCTGGTAAAAAGTATCTCCCTTTGATCCAAAAATTTGTTTTGAATGATAGGAAGTAGTTTTGGGGCAGCGGGGGAGAAAGGGGGTTAATAAGCAGGAAGATGTCAATAAAAGAATAAGATGTGGAAGGATAAATTTTGCCAATTTCTTAAGGTGGATCCATAGTGAGACAATTGGGGTGTTCATAATGAGGATAATTTTCTTCCCCCATTGTAGTTCCTAGTAGTTCTGATAGGAGGGCATATATGTCTAGATTCCTGCTTCATTTATGAAAGCTTTTACATGACAAAAAATATACTGTGAATACATCTTAATTTTTTTAAGAGTCTAGGGAGTTTTCCACAGAAGCAATTAAAAACATCTTCAGCTTTGATTCACTCCTTTGCAATATTTTGGTTTTAAATCAGACATTTGAGTCCTCTATAAAAATAGCAGGCAAAATTCACAAACACAAATATACATTTTAAAGTCTAAATGTCATCAAATCACATTTAGGATAAGTCAGGATTAGCTTCATTTTTAAATTAAAAAACCCCAACCCTATACATTATGAATATATTTTGATTTAGAATTATTGAATGACTTTAAGCAAATCAAAGTATTTTTATACCAACATGAAACTTTACTATAAGAAAAGTACTTTTGGTGCCAATGTTTTTCTCTGTATTTAAATATGAAGGAAAATTAGATCTTTGAAACAGCAGGTAACCCTTGAAGTACTAATACTTTTTAACAAAGAAAATATCTCGTTGTTTCAGGTGTGGATTCTAAGAAATAATCTCATGAGGTTAAGGACTCTGGAATTGAAGGCCTCTGACCTAAAGGGATTTTAGTGTTTGCCCAAGTCTTCATTTTGTGGACACTGTGGCTAGAAACAGAATTACTTGAGCAATATTGATAATCTGTAGTTCGTAAACCTCAGACAAAAAAAACTACTCTAAATTCTTAAAATAACCATGGTGGGCAACATAGGATCTTTGACAGGCAATCATTTTATCCTGTTGATGTTTTGTTATGTAGTAAGCACCTTAGCTGTTTTCCTAGATACTAGAAGAAACTAAAAAATAACACTGAATATTTCTTCAATAGTAGTATTCAACCATCAACCAAAAGAAAAAAAAAGTTTTATTTGAAGACCCATTTTTAAAACCTTTTAGAGAACGGGGTCCAAGATAGCAGCACATGAAGACCCTTAGAATAAAGAACAAACAGCTTCTGCACAAGAAGCAATAGAGGGACCATATGCAAAAGGAAGAGACAGACATGTTAACAATGGAAACACTACCTTCAACATTATAATCTACGGTAGGAAGTGATATCACTGAGGGGCGTGCATATAGACTCACTCACACTGGGACACAGTGGAAAAATAGTGGTTTAGAGAGCAACTAAACTATAAGTGATGAAAATCTACTTACTAACCCTAGTGTCTGCCAAACAGGTGGAAAACTGCTGAAATTCTCTCCAGGATTGTAGGTTCTGGTGAACACTATTCTATATTGCTCCTACCACCATAGTGTGGTAGAAGCAGTGTACAGTTGCTCTAGCCTGTCTGTTAGGGCCACCCCAGGTGCTCCAGACCCCTGGCCCACATTGGCTTATGCTTTACCCCAAGGTGACCCTGGCACATTTCTCCCTGGTGCTTTTCCCAGATGTAGCAATTCCACCAAGTTCACCCCATTACTGTGACTCTCTGGCCTTCACTTCACACAGCTATCTTACTAAGGTGGCCCCAGTGCAATGTGTTCCTGACTCTCCTGGGACCCTCCTGACCCTCTCAACCCTCCTGCTCAAGCTTCAACCATCCATCCAGGGTGGCCCCAGCCTACACCTGCTGCAGCCTAGCAGTCCCATGAAGGCGATCACAACACCTGTTTCTGCTCCAGCTCCACCTGTCCCACCTAGGTGGTTCTGGCCTGGTACACACTGAGATGCCCCAGCTCTTGTTTACTCCAGCTCCATCAGTTTCACCAAGGCAGCCAAGCACTTTCAGTCTACACAGGGTACTTACCATACAAAGTCACTCCCTCAAGACTGGGAGACCCTCAAGTCACCCTTAAGCTGGGAGAAGTAGCTGACCTATTCATAGAAAGAAAACAAAGAAAGTGAAACAAAACAAAGATACAGAAAAATGTGCTCTAAACAAAATAAGATAAACCATAGAGAAAAAAGCTCTAATGAAATGGAGATAAGCAATCTATTTGATAGAGGGTTTAAAATAGTGGTCATAAATATGCTGACCAAAACTTGGAGAAGAATGGAAGAACACAATAAGAACTTTAACAATGAGTTAGGAAATATAAAAAATGATAAGTCAAAGCTGAATAATACAATAACTATAATGAAAAATAAAATGGAGGGAATCAACAGTCAATTAGATAATATAGAAGAATGGATCAGGGATCTGGAAGACAGAAGAGTGGAATCCACCTTATCAGAAGAGTAAAAAATAAAAAGAATTTTAAAATGTGAGGATAGTTTAGGGGACTTTAGGACATATCAAGTGTACTGATATTCATATCACAGGGGTCTCAGAAAGAGGAGAAAACTTATTTGAAGAAATAATGGCTGAAAACTTTTTTAACCTGGGGAAGGATACAGACATACAGGTCCAGAAAACACAGAGAGTCCCAAATAAGGTGAACCCAAGGAGATCCATGTCAAGGCATATTAAAATTGAAAAGATAAAAGTTAAGAATAAGGAGATAATCTTAAAGACAGTAAGAAAAAAACAAATAGTCATATAAAAAGGAAACCCTATAAGACTGTCAGCTGATTTTTCAGCAATTTGCAGGTCAGAAGGGAATGGTGGGATATATTTAAAGTGCTGAAAGGAGAATGAGCACTGAGTAACATTGGAATTATTGAATCATTGTGTACCTGAAAGTAATATAATGCTGTATGTTAACTACTCTGGGATTAAAGTAAAATTAAAAAAATGGGGGGGAGTGCTGCAAGGAGAAAACTTACAACTAAAAATACTGTATTTAGCAAGGTAATGATTCAGAACTGAAGGAGAGAAAAATAGTTTTCCAGAGAAGCAAAAACTAAAGGAGTTCTTCACCACTAAACCATCCTTACAGGAAATGTTAGAGGGTCTTCTTTATATTTTTTAAAGATTATTTATTTGACACAGAGAGAGAAAGAACACAAGCAGAGGGAGTAGCAGAGGGAGAAGCAGGTTCCCCCTGAGTAGGGAGCCTGATGTGGGATTCAATCCCAGGACTTGGGATCATGACCCTAGCCAAAGGCAGGTGCTTAATGACTGAGCCACTCAGGTGCCCCTAGTGGGCCTTCTTTGAGAAGAAAAGAAAAAGTCATACTAGAAATAAGAAAATACATGAAAGAAAAAAATCTCACTGGTAAAGGCAAAGATATAGTAAGCAGCTGATTGGCCATTTAAAAGTTAGCATGAAGGTTAAAAGACAAAATAGTAAAATCAACTATAACTACAAAAAGTACTTAAGATATACACAAAATAAAAAGATGTTAAATATGATGTTAAAAACATAAAATGGGGGAGTAAAAATTTAGTGCTTTTAGAATGTGATCAAACTTAAGTAATTATCAGCTTAAAATATATATGTCAATATATGAACCTCATGGTAACCACAAACCAAAAACTGAAAATAGATACACAAAAGAAATAAATGGAAAGGAGCCCAAACATAACATGAATGAAAACCATCAAACTATACTACAAAGCTATAGTAATCAAAATAGTATGGTGATGGCACCAAAACAGACATAATGAAATAGAATGGAGAGCCTAGAAATAAATCCACACATATATGATCGATTAATTTATGACAAAGCAGGAAAGAAGACAGTCCCTTCCTCAAATGGTGCTGGTAAAAATGGACAAATAAATGCAAAAGAATGAAATTGGACCACTATTATACTGTATATTAAAATAAATTCACATAGCCAGTGAACTATTTGACATCAGTCTTAGCAATATTATTTCAGGCCATTTTCCTAGGCAAGGGCAAGAAAGGCTAAAATAAACAAATGAGACTGTATTAATCTAAAAAAACTTTGCACAGTAAAGGAAACCATCAAAACATAAAGGCAATATACTGGAAGAGAGATGATGATATTTGGAAATCACATAAGGGGTTAATGTCCAAAATATGTAAAGAACTTACACAACTTAATATAAAAAAATTTAAAAGCCCAATTAAGGAGGGCACATATTGAATGGAGCACTGGGTGTGGTGCATAAATAATGAATCTTGGATTACTGAAAAAACAAAATAAATAAATAAATAAATAACCCAATTAAAAAATGGGTAGGCAACTTCAATAGACATTTTTCCAAAGAAGACTTATAGATAGCCAGCAGGCACATGAAAAGATGGTCAATATCATTTCAATGCAAATATGGGGCACCTGGGTGGCTCAGTTGGTTAAGCATCTGCCTTGAGCTCAGGTCATGACCCTGGGGTCCTGGGATCGAGTCCTGTATTGGGATCCCAGCTCAGTGGGGAGTTTGCTTCTCCCTCTCCCTCTGTTGCTGCTCTCTCTCTCTCTCTCTCTCTGTCTAATGAAAAAAAATTAAATCTTTTTAAAAAAAGGGAACTGCAAATAAAAACCACAGTGAGATATCTATCATCTCATATCAGTCAGATTGACCATTATCAAAAAGATAAAAAATAAGTGTTGGCAAGGATGTGGAGAAAAGGGAAATCTCATACACTGTTGGTGGGAATGTAAACTAGTGCAGCCACTGTGGAAAATAATATAGAGGTTCCTTAAAAAATTAAAAATAGAACTACTATACAATATAGCAATTTCACTTTTGGATATTTATCTGAAATAACAAAAAACATCAATTTGAAGAGAGGTAATGCACTTCTATGTCTATTGCAGCATTATTTTCACCAGCCAAGGTATGGAAGCAACCTAAGCGTCCATCAATAGATGAACAGGTAAAGAAGATGTGATGTATATACACAATAAAATTTTAACAGTCATAAAAAATAGTGAAATCTTGCGGTTTCTGACAAACTGGAGGGATCTAGAAGGTATTACGCTAAGTGAAATAAGTCAGATAGGGAAAGACAAATACTGTATGATTTCACGTATATGTAGAATCCAAAAACCAAATGAACAAACCAAATAAAATAGAAAAAGACTCTTTGATACAGGAAACAGTTGGTGACCAGAAAGGGGAAAGAGGGGTCAGAAATGGGCAAAGGAAGTGAAGGGAATCATGAGGTACAAAGTTCCAGTTATAAAATAAGTAAGTCATGGAGATGTAATATATAGCCTAGGGAATACAGTCGATAATATCATACTAAATTTGTATGGTGACAGGTGGTAACTAAGGTTATCGCGACGACCATTTTGTAATGTATAAAAATATTGAATCACTATGATGTATGCCTGAAATTAGTAGGATATGGTATGTCAATTATACCTAAACCCTCAGGCTTCTTTAATGGTCTAAGTCTAAAATATCATACAGAAGATCACTAGGAAAATTAACGTGCCTTGCTTTAGCAATGATACAATACGATGTAAATGCTTAACAGAGAGATATATTACATAGTGGCTTCAGCCCCTTGGCTAACGTTCAGTTGCTGGTGTTAAGCAGGTATGCCATTTCACTCCTAAGGAAAGCAGTTCACTGGAAGATTCCCTCCTGGCTATTTTGTAAGCCTAATACAATTCTTTCTGTTTTCTTGACATTTGCTTTTGACACCCCAACCAGTTTCCTGTCTTGTTTAGGATCCCCGTGGAGTCAATCTGAAGGCAGAATGAGAGGAGAAAGGAGTCCAGTCATTAGGCAGTGGCCAGTATAGATGACCTACATTCCTGCTCCCAATGGTTAGGCCTCTAAACCTGGACTGGGTCTGTGTAGGTTGTTGCGAGGAGTGCAAGACGGAGAACTTGTCTACAAGAAAATAATTTTCAAGAGGCTTTGGGAATAGTTTCTCTTACTGAAAGAAAGAAACTATTTCTGAAGGAAAGAAGAGAGAACGCTTTAGAAATAACTCCCTCCTGTGCGTTTAGACACTAAAGTCTGCAGGTAAACAAGGCAGCAGGGAGCATTTGCACACAGGGTGAGGAGAGAGGCAGGCAGGGGGAGATTACCACTTGTTACAGCACTTGACATTAATTAAACCTGCTTTAAATAAAGAAGGTGTTCGATTATTTTTCTATTGCATGCAATATTTACATTAATTATACCAAATGCTGAAACTGTTTTCTATAACCAAGTCATCTGCACTCTTAATAAATTCATGCATTTTGGAGACCAAAAGGATATGCTAGGAGAGGATTCTAGCATGCTGTACTCTGTGCATGTGAAATTAAAATGCTCTGCTCCAGAGAGCTAGTCCTCCGTTGCCACATCAGACACTGCTCTTTCTTCCTCCCCCGTGAAATCATTAGTGAGCAAAATTCCTCTATAGCACAGTGGGGTAAGGACTCATCTCTTCTATTCTCTCAACTTATGGTCTGAAATGTTATTTCCCGGGGCTGAAGATCTGACCAAGAGCTGTTTGTTTTACACAAACAGAAGGGGGCTTTGGTAGTTTCCTTCCTGTTTCTTATTGGCCTGCTAATATCTATTGATTTCCAGTGCTTCTAATTATAAGCCAGCTAAGATGGCAATGGATGGCATTCCACAGAAACCTATGTTTTTCTACTCCCTCCTCCGTCCAGGTACATAGACCTGCTTTTAGTCCCCTATATCCATCTTGTTCCTTCTCCATGTAGATTTTTGCACATGCCAATTGCTTAAACTGGAAGACTGTTCTTTCATTCTTTGCCTAGTTACCTCTATTCTCTTCCCACAAACCCATTAACCTCTTTTATAGGACACAGAGCAATGAAAATTATACACCTGTGGTGTGATTATCTGATTAACTTATCTATCCTATTAATATATGAGCCTTAAGAAACGGGTATATGTGTTTTGGTCTACCAATGTATTAGGGGCTCACTGATCCCAGAGGCCCTGGCATAGAGAAGGTATATAAAAATAAGTGTGAATTAACTGAATAGATGAGCAAATGGAGTAAATGAATTAATGAAAATAAAACCCATAACTGTTGTATCCATATTTTGTATCAAATTGCCCTTCTGCTTATAATACCCTCTGGCTTTCAGTCTTTTTATTACCTTCTTCCCATAATTTGAGAGATGTCAAATCCCAACTCCTGAAATGAAGTAATTTTTAGATATTAAATCCTCACCAAATCCCTTTCTCTCCAAATGTCACACATCATGAATATACATGGAATTGGATTTTATGGAAATTTTTTCTCCCACATCTGTAAAATATGTCTTTCCTACCAGACCGTAGGTCTATGGTGACACACAGAAATATTTCCTATCATGCTTAAAACATCACCTAACATAGAGAAGACAGACACATAAATTGGATTTATTTCTGGGTTCACTGAGATTCTCTCTCTCCCTATACAAAGCAATGCATTCAAGGCTGAGGGGATGACTACTCCACTCTTAAAAACAATGGATTGGGTAGAAGAAAAAAATGGATTTGGTTGGGTTAGGGAAGAGGAATGGAGATAATGACACAGTGAGAAGGAGTGTATTTGTCTCTGTCCAGTCAGGAAAACATAGTCACACCAGTTATTTTAACAAAGAATTTAATACAGGGCATTGGTTAAAACAGATATGAGACAGCTAGAAAAGTGAAAAGGGCACAGTCAGGTAGCATAGAGACAGCAAACATAGTCAACTACCATCCTCAGGGTTAGAAACAAAGAGAAGAGGTTGAGATCATTAGAACTAGAAGCTTGGAGGAAGCACTCTGAACCTGAAAGTCAGATCTTTGTGCTGCTGGTGCTGGCGTCCCAGAGGGGTTACAAGGAGGCCAGAGGAAAAGGTTAAAAAGCGAAACCCCCTGCTACAGGAGCAACTCATGGTCACTAAAGGAACCTGGGTAGGAACAGGAAGCATTGGTGGGTCGTCACCCCCACCTCCTGCCTGCCAGTCTTCGTCTAAGTGGCAGAACTTACTAGCTGAAAAAGGGAGAATGTACTTTGAAGTATCCCAGCTCCAGCATCACAAAGCCGAGTACAGGCAGAGGTTCAGAGCTAAGAGACAGTAGCTTCACAATGGCACAGGAGTATGAGAATGAATGACATTTCCTGCTAACATTAAACTGCCAAGAATACACAGATATTTGGCAAAACACATGTAACATAGCAACTCTTATTTAAGTGGTAATTTAGGATTTTAAAATGATCTTTTTTATTGGTTGGTTTTTAAACAGACCACTCCATACACTGATTATTTGGGGACTAATTTTTTACTCTTTCCACAGAATTTACTAATGGTCCACAGAATCATCAGTAAATTTTATCACCTTAAAATAGTCTGGGGAGGTGAAATGTCTGGTATTTAAAAGAAAATAATTCTGTTCTTTCCCTTGGTGACAGTGGCCACATGTGGCCAAGATTAAGGCTCCAGACCTACACGGCAAAAAGGAGGAGCTGCTTAAAGAGCGGGAAAACCTGAAGTTGGAGCTGTTCCAGCTGCGTGTCCCCAAAATAACAATCACAGTGGCTTCAAAGCTCTCCAAGATCCCAGTTATTTGCAAATCTATCCCCTGTGTTCTTGCAGTCATCAACCAGACTCAGAAGGAGAACATCAAGAAATTCTACAAGGGTAAGAAGTACAAATCCCTAGATCCACAGCTCAAGAAGGTATGTGCCATGTGCCTCCTGCTGAACAATCACAAGGAAAGCCTGAAGACCAAGAAGTAGCAGTGGGAGGAGTGGCTGTACCTGCTGCGGGAGTGCTTGGTCGAGGCCTGAGTTTCCACATCAATAAAACACAAACTGAAGGAAGAGAAGAGAAGGGGAGGGAAGTGGGGAAGAGGGGAGGAGGAGGGGAGGAAGATAGGAAAGGGAGGGAAAAGAGAAGAAAAATTTTTTTCTCTTGGTCAGAAAAAAAGGTTCTTAGAATACTTCAGGGTTATAAACAAATGCTTAAATTATGAGAATAAAAATATAAAATTCAGCATTAAAACTATATAAAGCTTAAGTGGCTTAATTCTTTCCTTCATTGGATATTTGTCATGATGCTAACACTATATTCCTGTGTGATAGCTTGGAGAGGGGAGCAAATCAATGTCTACTTCAATATTGTTGAGTTCTTTCAAGTCTTCTTGACTATTCTCTGTTCACAACTCCTTCCTACCCTCTATCCCTTAACACAAACATTCAAAATCTAGTCTCCACCTTTCCCTGCCTGTGCCCTAAAATGTTGACACTGGAAAACTTCATTATCCATCCTCACTTGCTACCTGGATTCCAAGTGGGTTTGACCAGCAGTATGCACAAGCAGAGGATCAAAGAAGAGGAGAGACATTGGGGTATGTCTTTCTGATTTTGACCCACATTTGGCTATGTCTCTGGAAGTGGCTAGCATCTCATTTTGATTACCACATCTACTGTGTTGCCCTTTTCCACAGCTTCAGTACTTACTGGGTTCCAATAATACTGTTTGCTCTCTTTAACCCTTTACTCCTAAGGGTAGCAATGGCTTTCTGTCCTTTTTTTTTTAAAAGATTTTATTTATTTATATGACAGAGAGAGATTACAAGTATGCAGAGAGAGAGGAGGAAGCAGGCTCCCTGCTGAGCAGAGATCCTGATGCGGGCCTCGACCCCAGGACCCTGAGATCATGACCTGAGCTGAAGGCAGAGGCTTTAACCCACTGAGCCACCCAGGCACCCATGGCTTTCTGTTCTTGGTGATCTTTGAGCATCTCAAGTTCTTTGTCCATTCCCTAAGCATTGTTCATACTTCTGTAAATATTTTTTTCTTTAAAATCTTTTAAGTTGTTGGAGTTGGATTCTGTTTATTGATAAGAATCTGAATGATTCACAGTTGCACTAGACTATTATCTATATGCTAGTTGCAACATCAGAAATAAAATATAAGCTTTCTATATTTGTTTGGCTTTTTGGTTACTATTTATCTCAATTACTGGACTATAAACTATATGAAATCAAGGCCCATAACTACTGTACTCTTCACTATATACCCAGAAATAATATTGCACCACCTATAGGGTAGTTGATAAATATTAATGAGTCATTTCATTCATTTAATATTTATTGTAGTTATCATATACTATGAACACTAATTGACATTGGGAGTACTATAGTGAGGAGACAAAGGGCAATGAAGAAGAAAGCCTCATGATAAAGGGATAGAGGGTAATGATGGAATAGTTGACCAAGTTTAGAGTTACCTTGGATGGAGACAGTGAGTATCTCTCTGAAAGATGATGCCTGAGCAAAACCTAAAACAAGAGACAAATAAACTAGATCAAGTAGAAGATGAATAGGCCCACTAAACCTGCAAGAGGCAGGTACACCAATATGGAAAATCATCAATTCATAAAGAAAGACAGTAAGAGAAGAAGAAAGGAAGAAGGAAACTACAAAATAGCTAGAAAACATTAAGATAGCATCAACTAGTCTTTACTGACCAATAATTATATAAATGTAAATAGATTAAATTATCTAATCAATGGCAAAGAGTGGCTGACTGGATTAAAAACAAGACCCAAGTATATGCTTCCTGTCAGAGACTTATGTTAGCTTTAAAGACACACATAAGCTCATAGTGAATGGATGGTAAAAGATACTCCATGAAAATGGAAACCAAAATTGAGCAAGGGTAGCCATACTTTTATGAGACAAAATGTACTAAGTCAAAAACTAATAAGAGACAGAGAAAATAAGTCAATTCATTAAGAGTATATAACAATTGTAAGGACACATGCACCCAACATCAGCGCACCTAAATATATTAGGCAAATATTAACAGATCTGAAGAGAAAAATAGACAACAATTCAATAATAGCAGGGAACTTGAAAACCCCACTTTCAATAATGTCTTAGACCAAATGGACCAAAGAGACATAAAGAGTACATTCTATCTTATAGCACCAAAATACACACTCTCCTCAAACACACATGGAACACTGTCCAGGATTATCTCCTGGACAAAGACAAATATTTCATGTTCTCCTTCTAACATTAAAAAATTCCCTATGCTGCATTTTTCATCTCCATGACCTATTCATTTTATAACTGGAAGTTTGTACCTCTTAATCCCCTTCACCTATTTTCCCCATCCCCCCACCCACCTTCCCTTCATGTTATTTCTCTCTTATATCTGAAGTCATGAAAAGCAGAACTCATAGAAATGGAGAGAGTAAAATGGTGGTTGCTAGGGACTTAGGAACAAGGAAAATGGAGAGATCTTGGTTAAAGTGATTTCTAGTTATAGGATAAATAAATTCATGATATGTAAGATACAGTATGATGACCATAGTTAACAATACTTTACCAATACCTAAAAGTTGCTAAGACAGTAGATCTTCAGTGTTATCACCACACACATGCACAAATGGCAATCTGAGGTTAACTAACTAAATTAACTAAACTTATTGTGGTAATCATTTCAGTATATATATGTATCAAATCGTGTTAATCACCTTAAACTCACATATGTTACATGTCAATTATGCCTTGACGAATCTGGAAAAAATACATTTAAAGCTCAAAAGTCATCCATTTTTTTTTACAGAAAACAATAGATATGATGGATTCTGATGGGAACAAAAGAATACACACACACACACACACACACACACAAAAAACTTTCAATAGGCGAGATACTGTGTCAAGCATTGAGTATAAGAAGAAAAATTCAAGAAATTCATGGCTATCAACATAGACAACAGTTAGTATAAAAAGGTAAAGGCAAATGTATATTATCAAATACCCAATAGTAAGAGAGATGCTGTGTGCTAAAAGTCTGAAGGAGACAAAAAATTGGAAAAATATTTGAGGCAGAGGTGGAACTCAAGCTTGGCATTGAGTTATATCTATCTACTATCTATCTATCTATCTATCTATCTATCTATCTATCTATCTATCTATCTATCTATCTATTTATCTATCTATCTATATCTATATCTATCTATCTATCTATCTATCTATCTATCTATCTATCTATCTACCTACCTAACCTGGAAGAAGGATGCCATCAAAGAAGTAAAAGCTCCAGCAAAGACCTAGAAGCTGAAATCCTGGTTTTGTTGCTGTAAAGAGTTAGGGAAGGGAAATGGAAAAGCAAGTAGACAAAGAGAGGAAAGTCACACTCTGTCAATTTAATTATCTATAATCTTTCTTGAAGTGGAATGTGGAGGAATTACTTGGGGCTAGGATTGACGAATTGGCATTAAGTCTTTTTGTTTTAATTCTAGTCATAATTGTTCTAGCTCATTTTTGTAGATGGCAAGTACATCTTGCCATCTAGAGTAGTGAAAGGAGGGAAGACCCAGAGAATGAAACCAAAGCAGTCCCTAAGAGAGTATATAAGAACAAAACAAGGAAATTAAAGTGAAGGAACAGACCTGAATATCAGATGCAAAGGCAAGTAGGTCAAGAGCTAGGTTGTTTTGGATGCTGTGTTGTACAGATCCCCCTTCAGGACCAGCTCACTCATTTCCCAGGTTCAGGAGTATTCACTGCTCACTGCTCACTGCTCACAACTGAATCCCTCTCCTGGAAATTGCCATTTATCTCCCTTCTACCCTTCCTTCCTTCCTTCCTTCTTTCCTTCCTTCCTTCCTTCCTTCCTTCCTTCCATCCTTCCTTCCTCCCTCCCTCCCTCTCTCCCTTACTTCCTTCCTTTCTTTTTAAAGATTGTATGTATGTATAAATTTATTTAACAGAGAGAAAGCAAGAGAGTACAAGCAGGTGGAACAGCAGAGGGAGAGGGAAAAGCAGGGAACTCCTGAGTAGGGAACCCAACGTGGGGCTCTATTCCCTCCTGAGCAGGGAACCCAATGTGAGGCTCTATTCCAGGACCCTAGGATCATGACCTGAGCCAAAGACAGATGCTTAACCAACTGAGCCACTCAGATACCCCTGGAATTACCGTTTGGAAAGGCTGCTGCCGCAGTCATGGTGGGATCCACTTGCAGGGGTTAGTCTGCAACCAGTGACTAGTCAAGCATGGTGCAAAGTCCCAGGTCCCTTTCTTTGATTCAGGACAACTCTGAAGGCCCATTCTAATTTCAGACACCCCAATAGAATTACTGAGAACTCTTTGCAACAGGATTGCTATTCAAATTTTGCTTCTTTCTCTCCTTTATAAGCATTGCTCTGAAGAGCTCTCTGCTTTGAAGAACATGCATTATACAATTCTGGGGATTGGCTTGCCCTAAGAGGCCACACAGAGATGTTTTATACATCACACTTCTTGAGAGAAAATGATAAAAGTCATGGGCTTATTGGGTCAGAAAATGGTCTTAATACTATTCTTGATCTTCAGAGACTTCATGTAGAAAGACTGATATGAAATTATATAACTTGTTGCACAACTTATTATACATAGGGAATAACTGATCATTCTAAAGTTTCTGGTCTTTCAGAGTGAAAAAAAAATACCCTACTAGTAACTCATGTTTTAATTTTATTGTGTATCACTAGTACCTAAAGAAAAGTCAAATGTGGTGGTTCATTTTTCCTTTGAATGTTTTGCAGTCCAACATTGTTTTGACGTCTGCTTCTTTTTTGACTTGGTGATCTTAACAACATGATTGTTTTGAGTGGGAAGGCACTAACAAAATAAACTATTATATCTAAAAACTTTAAAATGTTAGAGCTAAAAGGAACTTTCAAAATAATAAAAACTGGAATTGTTCTAGTAAAATAGTTATGATACAACTGTCACAATGTTTTTTCTAGCTTAGACATCATTCATTTTTATAAAAACATTTGTCTCCAGAATAAATCCTCCTCAGATAATTTTGGGGTCTTTTCAGAAATAGCTCACATGAGTTTTGTGAAGAGGCTTTTCTTGGCTTTGTCACAGTAACAGACATTTATTGTCCTTGTCCTATCTCATCTTGGAACCCAAAGTGGAAACTTTGAAGCTTTGCTTGTGCTACCACCAAAGGTGCCCTCCAAAGACTATACTGCTTATGCTGGTATTTATTAAAAGTGATTCCACTTCTCTGCCTGTGATGGCTGACTAGGGTCTTCCAGAGAACCCAATATCTGCATGCAGAGTAGCTGATGAAAGCTGCTTGTGCAATGCCAACCCACTACTCCATATTTTTAAAATCTTGTCCCCTTGTCCTAGAGTTCAAAAAGTAGTTTAAGAAAACTGAGATAGGAACACTCTGAAGGATTTTTGCAAGCTGTACTGAGAATCCCTGTTCTCCACAATATTGGCTCTTGAGATGGGACCTAATTAATATGTCTGGCCTTTTATCATTCTCTCATAAAATAAGCGTAGCATAGTAGCAGGGAGGAGGGACATAGCTTTAAAACATTTGTGAATTTGAGACCTGCTGTTCTGATTCACTACCTATGTTCGGATAAGTTAAAAAAAATCTTTCAAAGGCTCAGTTTCCTCATCTGTAGAACGGACTAAATAGTTGTGAACATTAAGTAATATGTTGTGTTGTTTCCCCAAAACTTAATTTAGTGAGTCACTAAAATAACACAAAAACATGGGAGAGGAGAGAGAAACAAAGCTTAGCCAAGTCTACTACTCCTTCAAGTTCATGAGCAAAATCACATTTTAACACCAAACACATAGAATATAGAACTGGCAATTTTATACAGATCTCTTTCTGTCATATATTTATATATCTATCTTTATATAGTCATGTATAGTTATATACACCCTTGGATGTGGTAGTCTTTGGAATATGTCCCGGTCCTTTTCAGAGAGAGGATCTTCATAAACCCCAAGTCTCCTTCTTAAAATGGTGTTTTGACTTTGCCAAGACCTGTGAGTTTCTGTGACTCCTGAAATATCCTGAATTTGAGGTAACATATTTCCCAAACTAGCCCTAAACAACTCTACTTCATCTTAACCAGCCTCAGGACTTCCAAGATTTGGGATTAAACTTAAACCAGAAGGTCACAACCAGAATGAGTGCCTGAATATGCTGACTACTCTAAACTCTAAGATTTCATCATTGTTTTAGATTCTGTATATGGTAACTAATTTCATCATTTGTCTTACCACAGTGACAGTGATATAAGACTCTACATAACAGAATGAAAGAAAGACCATTTTAGAACTAGATAGATAAAGAAGCTTAATGGTACTTAGGGCATAAATTGTAGGTGTGGTCTAGATATTGATAATGTATCAATTTATTTTCTAATAAATAAAAATGCTTAGAGGTGATGGTTTGAGTGCTTTTCATCTTGAGAGACTTTTATGAACATTGACTAATTTATCATTATTTACAAGCCAATTAATTTTTACTACCCTGAGGTAGGAATTGTAATTATGCCAGACTGGCAGATGGGAAAAAAGAAATTGGGGAGAGAATCAAAAAAGAATTATGAGTTTAATAGACCTGAATTAGATGGATATTTACTGCTTAATTTAAATGCCATAAAATAGAATGTGCAGTGGATATTTTGGTAAGACACTTTTACTAAATACTTTTAGGTCACTCATGTACTCACTCTTAACTTTACTTCCTCCCTCCCTCATGCGCTTATTTACTGAATTCATCCATTTAACAAATATTTATTGAGGTAAATACTAAAAATATAAACTGAAGATATATTAGCCATTCTTAAGAAGTTTATGGTACCCTAAAAGAAACAAACATGTCAGCAGATAATGGCAAAGTGGTGTTATAGGGACACTGAGTATGTTACCAAGTTGAACCAGGGAGTTGAGGACAGTTAAAGCTTCTCAAGGAAGATCTTGCTTCCACTGGATCTTAAAAGATGATATTTATTATACAGGCATGCTGGCAGAGGGTAACCAAGACAGAAGAAGCACTATGCTCAAAGTCCCAGATGTATGAAAGAGCATAGGATTTGAAAGGAACACCAGCAATTCTTAAAGGTTGTAATATAGATATAGGTTGAAAGTACAGGAGAATGTGAAGTCAGAAAATAGGAACAAGATCATGGTACCATGTGCATTAGACATTAACCCAAAGGATATTGGAAGTCTTGTTAAAATTATTTTTTTAGAGTTACTCTTCAGAAATTTGGATTCAATAGCCTGACATAGGATCTGGATATCTATATTTTCAACAAGCTTCACAGATTCTTCAGATGCAGATTTTTGGCTATGTTTTGAGAAACTTATGTAAGTAATGATGAACTATTGAAGGGACTTCTATAAGAAAACAACACAATCAGATTTATATTTTAGAAAAGTAAGTCTGATAGTAATGTGGGGAGTGGATGGGAGGAGGCTGGAGATGAAGCAAAAGTTGGGAGAGAAGACAGAATTCTACTTCAGTTGTTAAAAAAATAGAGGAAAGTTTGATCTAAAGCAGTTGAGAGGGTTTAGAAAGGAAAAACCTTTGAGAGATATTTGGGGAAAGGGCTAGGGATTGACTTAAGGTGAGGGGTTGAAGAAAAGAGAGTAAAATTACTCCTAAATTGTTTAAACACTGTTTTTTGTGGTTCTGGAACCACAGAATAATTCTGGAAGGAGAGAACATCTCTGTTTACACATAGAGCTTCATAAGTATGTGCTTGGAGGAAAGAAATTTGATTTTCAGATCTTAGATATGCATATCTCTGTGTGGAGCAGCATTAGTCACTACAATGTGCTATAGTTCCAATTGAATAATGAGACAGATAAAGCCATTTTATTTGTTGGATTGTATAGAGGAAAGACCATAAGGAGAACAATTAGTTGGCTATTAGGATTATCAGTGAAGTAATGATAATCATTGTAATAAACCACAGGAAGAGAGTCAAATGTTAGAAATATTTCAAAAGAAGGCAAGATTTTGTGACTAGTTAGACATGGTTGATTAGGGAGATAAAAGATAAAGTTAGTATTTCAGGGCAAATATTAAAAAGTTGGAAGTGATGAGGAACTAGAGTAATTGGTAAGGAGAATGAGTTAAGGGGTGAGTGAGCAGCTGATTTTACTTTTGGAAATAATGATGTTGGGATGATCATGGAGCACTTAAGGGGATGAGCAATCAAGGTACTTGATACTACTGAACCAGATCTCCAGTGAAAGATTTATGTACATTGAGCTGTCTCAACCCAAAATAGTGATACTGCTTCAGGATGAGAAAGTGGAATTACCATCAGTTACGCTATGGTGGCCAGTTGGTTTACCAGAGCACACTGCTGTTAACAACATTGGGAAAGTTGCTTCATTTTGATCTCCTTCCAGCTGTCAAAAGAAGAATAGCATAGAATATTAATCAAGAACATGTGTGATGTGAAGGATGTCCAAGATGGCAGAGGTGTAGAAGACCGTAGTTTTGTCTGGTCTCAGTAATTCAGCTAGAGAACTATCAGATCATTCTGAACACCTGCAAACTCAACCAGATAGCAAAGAAAAAATTGCCACAATTCTACAAATAGAAAAGAGACCACTTTCTGCAATTAGGAGGTGCAGAGAAGTGAATCCGAGGTGACAAATGGGAAGATAAACCATGGGGGAGGGAGACGCCATAAGCAGACACTGGAATTTTTATAGCAGTGGAGAGCAAAATCAGAACTCTTAGAATTCTGCTACAGTAAGGGTCATCCCTGCCTGAAAGGTGATCAGGTGGCAAAGCAGGACAGAATCTTATGTAGGAGAGTGTGATCTCAGGATTCCTGGGGTCACAGAAATAGTGGGGAATGCCTAAGTGAGGCAAAGTTCCCAAGCATCAGAGTGGGGAAGCTGCCTGCCAGCAGTGAGCCCACAGTGGGTTCTCAGTTTGGGATTGCCATAAACCATGAACCACAACATGGTCTGATGACTGCTCTCCGAGCAGGGGCCCATTGAGTTACAGAACCAGCAAGATTTCCCCTTACTTCCCTGGGACAAATGGCATGGGAGCATGCCACAGGAGTCTGCAGGATTTGGAGACTCAAAAGAAGGTCATGTTCCTGAGATAGAAATGCTTGGTTACAGGCTGGGTGGGCACGGAGTGCAGTTGGAGATCAGGGAACAGAAGTGATTGACTGCTTTAAGGGTGCTCTGAGGAGCGAGGCTCCAAGCTTTTGGCACCAGGGCTGGAGACTGGGAGGCCACAATTTTCTTTCTCATCCTCTAAAGCAGCATGGAAAGCCTTCAGGGGGAAAAAAGTCACATAGAGCAATCCAGAGCTGCTTGCTTAGCCTGGCCCCTTGGCAAGGGGAGTGCAATTCCACCTGGACAAAGACACCTGAGAGCTAGTGCAACAGGCCCCTCCCCCAGAAGATCAGCAAGAACATCTGGCTAAGACCAAGTTTACCTATCACTCCGAACTGCAAAAATCCATGGGTGGGTGAAAATAGTATATAGAATTTATGTTTTTTCTTTAGCCCTAGAATTTTTATTTTTATCCTCTTTTCTTTTTCAACTAATTTATTTTATCACCTTTAAAAAATCTTTTTAAAAATTTCATCTTTTTCTGATCATATCTTCTTCCTTCTCCTCTTTCTTCTTCTTCTTCTTTTTCATTGTCTTCTTCTTCATCTTTTTTTTTTTTTGGTTAAAGTCTTTTTTAATTTTCATCTTTGCAGTTACATCCTATCATTTCAATGTGTTTTATTTTATTTATGTATGTATATGTAAGTTTTTCTTTCTTTACACTACTGGGATGTAGTTTTTTCTAACAAACAGACCAAAAATACATCCAGGATAAAGTGTATTGCTCTGTTCTGTTCACCAGTCTGTTTATATTCCTTCTTTTTTTTTTCATCTTTTAATTTTCATTTTTACAGTTACATTCTATCTTTTCATTCTATTTAATTTTATTTTTGTACTTATATAAGTTTTTCTTTCTTTATAATTTTGGGATCTAGTTTTCTAACAAACAGACCAAAATACACATAGGATCCAGTGTATTGTTCTCTTCGCCTGTCTGATTATATTCTCTCCCGTTTTTAAAAATTTTTATTGTTATTGTTTCAGGTCTCTTCTGATTTTCTTAGTGTATATTTCTCTGGGGCCATTGTCATTTTACAATTTTGTTCTCTCACTTATCTATGCTTCTCTTGAATGAGAAGACTGAAAAACTCACCTCAAAAAAGAGAACAAGAGGCAGTGCTGACTGCCAGGGACCTAATCAGTATGGATATAAGAAAATGTCAGAACTAGGGTTCAGAATGACGATTACAAATATACTAGCTGGGCTTGAAAAAAGCATAAAAGACACTAGAGAATCCCTTTATAGAGAAATAAAAGAACTAAAATCTATTCAAGTAGAAATCAAAAAGGCTATTAATGAGGTTCAATAAAAAATAGAGGTTGTAACTGCCAGGATAAATGAAGCAGAAGAGAAATTAGTGATATAGGAGACAAAATGATGGAGAATAAAGAAGTTGAGAAAAAGAGAGATAAAGAACTACTAGATCACAAAGGGAGAATTCGAGAGATAAGTGATACCATAAAGAAAAACAATATTAGAATAATTGGGATCCCAGAAGAAGTGGAAATGGGGGGATAAGGTGTATTGGAGGAAATTATAGCAGAGAACATCCCTAACCTGGGGAAGGAAACAGGCACTCAAGTCCAAGAGGCACAGAGACCCCCCTGAAAACCAATAAATGTAGGTTAACACCCCAAAATATAATAGTGAAGCTTGTAAATCTCAGAGCCAAAGAGAACATCCTGAAAGCAGCTCGGGATGAGGGGTCTATAACTTACAAGGGTAGAAATATTAGACTGGCAGCAGTCCTATCCACAGAGACTTAACAGGCCAGAAAGGACTGGCCTCATCTATTCAGGGTGCTAAATGAGAAAAATATGTAGCCAAGAATACTTATCCAGCAAGACTGTCATTCAGAATGGAAGGAGAGATAAAGAGCTTCCAGGACAAAAAGAAACTAAAAGAATTTGTGATCACTAAACCATCTCCACCAGAAATATTAAAGGGGATACTTTAAGCAAAGGGAAAGCCCAAAAGTGAAATAGACCAGAAAGGAACAGAGACAATATGCAGAAACACGGACTATACAGGTAATATAATGGCACTAAAATCATATCTTCCAAAAGTTTCTTTGAATGTAAATGGGCTAAATGCCCCAATAAAAAGACACAGGGTATAAGATTGGATAAAAAACAAGACGTGTTGATATTTGTCTGGAAGAGATTCATTTTAGACCCAAAGACACCTCCAGATTTAAAGTGAGGGGCTGGAAAACCATGCTAATGAACATCATGCTAATGAACATCAAAAGAAAGCTGGGGTAGCAATCCTTATATGAGACAAATTAGATTTTAAACCAAAGACTGTAGTAAAAGCTTAGGAAGGACACTTTATCATTAATCCAAGAAGACCTAACAATTGTGCATATTTATGCTCTTAATATAGGAGAAGCCAGTTATATAAACCAATTAATAAAGCATTGATGACAATACAATAATAGTAGGGGACTTTAACACACCACTCCAGCAATTGACAGATCATCTAAGCAAATTAACATGGAAACAAGGGCTTTGAATGACACATTAGACAAGACGGACATCATTGATATATTCAGAACATTGCATCCCAAAGCAACAGAATACATATTCTTCTCAAGTGCACATGGAACATTCTCCAGAATAGATCACATCCTGGATCACAAATCACATCTCAACCAGTACCAAAAGACTGTGATCATTCCCTGCATATTTTTAGACCACAGTTCTTTGAAACTAGAATTCAATCACAAGAGGAAAGTTGGAAAGAACTCAAATACATGGAGGCTAAAGAGCATCCTACTAAAGAATGAATGGGTCAACCAGGAAATTGAAGAAGAATTTTAAAAATTCATGGAAACAAATGATAATGAAAACATAACTGTTCAAATCTTTGGGATAGGGAAAAGGTGGTCCTAAGAGGGAAGTATATAGCAATACAAGCCTTTCTCAAGAAACAGGAAAGATCTCAAATACACAACCTAACCTTACACTTAAAGGATCTGGAAAAAGAACAGTAAATAAGGCCTAAACTCAGCAGGAGAAGAGAAATAATAAAGATCAGAGCAGAAATCAATGAAATAGAAACAAAAAGGAACTGTAGAACAGATCAATGAAACTAGGAGCTGTTTCTTCAAAAGAATTAATAAGATTGATGAACCTCTGGCCAGATTTAATGAAAGAAAGAAAGAAAGACCCAAATAAATAAAATCATGAATGAAAGAGTAGAGATCACAACCAACACCGAAGAAATATAAACAATTATAAGAACATATTATGAGCTACTATATGCCAACAAATTAGGCATTCCTAGAGCTGTATAAACTACCAAAACTGAAACAGGAATAAATAGAAAACCTGAAAAGACCCATACCCAGCAAGGAAACTGAAGCAGTAATCAAAAATCTCCCCAAAAACAAGAGTCCAGGGCTGGATGTCTTCCCAGGAGAATTCTATTAAATATTTAAAGAAGAATTAATGTCTGTTATTCTGAAGTTGTTTCAAAAAATAGAAATGGAAGGAAAACCTTCAAACTCTTTCTATGAGGCCAGCATTACCTCAATCCCAAAACCAGAAAAAGACCCCATCAAAAAGGAGAATTACAGACAAATATCCCTGATGAACATAGATGCAAAAATTCTCACCAAGATACTAGCCAATAGGATCCCACAGTATACTAAAAGGATTATTCACCATGACCAAGTGGGATTTATTCTTGGTCTCCACGGTTGTGGCTCAACATCAACAAATCAATTGATGTGACAAACTACATCAGTAAACAAAAGGACAAGAACCATATGATCCTCTCAATAGTTGCAGAAAAGGCATTTGACAAAGCACATCCTTTCTCATTTAAAACTCTTCACAGTGTAGGGATAGATGGAACATACTTCAATACCATAAAAGCCATCTATGGAAGGCCCACAGTGAATATCATTCTCAATGGGGAAAAACAGAGAGCTTTTACCCTAAGGTCAGGAACATGGCAGGGATGTCCATTCTCAACACTGTTGTTCAATGCAGTACTAGAAGTCCTAGCCTCAGCAATAAGATGACAAAAAGAAATAAAAGATATCTGAATTGGTAAAGAAAAAAGTCGAACTTTCAGTCTCCACAAATGACATGATACTTTATGTGGAAAACTCAAAAGACTCCACCCCAAAATTGCTAGCACTCATACAGGAATTCAGCAAAATGACAGGATATAAAATCAATGCACAGAAATCAGTTGCATTTCTATACACTAACAATGACACAGAAGAAAGAGAAATTAAGGAGATGATCCCATTTACAATAGCACCAAAACCCGTAAGATACCTAGGAATAAAGTTAACCAAAGAGGCACTCAGAAGACTATAGAAGACTCATGAAAGAAATTGAGGAAGACCATAAAGAAATGGAAAAACGTTTCATGCTCATGGATTGAAAGAACAAATATTGTTAAAGTGTCTATGTCACCTAAAGTAATCTACACATTTAATGCAATCCCTATCAAAATACCATCAATTTTTTTAACAGAGCCAGAACAAATAATCTTAAAATTTATATTGAACCAGAAAAGACCCCAAATAGCAAAGGAATGTTGAAAAAGAAAACCAAAGCTGGGACCATCAGAATTCTGGACTTCAAGCTCTATTGCAGAAGAGTAATCATCCAGACAACAAGGTACTGGCATAAAAACAGACACATAGATCAATGGAACAGAATAGAGAGCCCAGAAATGAACCCTCAACTCTGTGGTCAACTAATCTTTGACAAAGCAGGAAAGAATTTCCAATGGAAATGAGACATTCTCTTCAACAAATGGTGTTGGGAAAATTGGACAGCCACATGCAGAAGAATGAAACTGGACCATTTCCTTACACCACACACAAAAATAGACTCAAAATGGATGAAAGACCTAAATGTGAGACAAAAATCTATCAAAATCCTAGAGGACAACACAGGCAGCAACCTGTTTGACCTTGGCCACAACAACTTCTTGCTAGACATGTCTCCAAAGGCAAGGGAAACAAAGGCAAAAATGAACTATGAGGACTTCATCAAGATAAAAAGTTTTTGCACAGCAAAGAAAACAGTCAACAAAATCAAAAGACAACCAACAGAATAGAAGAAGATATTTGCAAATGGCATATCAGATAAAGGGCTAGTATCCACAATCTATAAAGAACTTATCAAACTTAATACCCAAAAACCAAATAATCCGATCAAGAAATGGGCAGAAGACATGAACAGACATTTCTCCAAAGAAAACATACAAATGGGCAGCAGACACATGAAAAAATGTTCAACATCAGTTGGTATCAGGGAAATACAAGTCAAAACCACAATGAGATAACACCTCACACCAGTTGGAGTGGCTAAAATTAACCACTCAGGAAACAACAGATTTGGCAAGGATGTGGAGAAAGGGGAAACCTCTTACACCATTGGTGGGAATGCAAGTTGGTGCAGTCGCTCTGGAAAACTGTATGGAGGGTTCCTCAAGAAGTTGAAATAGAGCTACCCTACAACCCAGCAATCACTCTACTGGGTATTTACACCCAAAGACACAAATGTATTTATCTGAAGGCGCACATGCACCCCAATGTTTATAGCAGTAATGCCCATAATAGCCAAACTGTAGAAAAAGCCTAGATATCCATTGACAGATGAATGGATAAGGAAGATGTGGTGTGTATATATATATATATAATGGAATACTATTCAGCCATCAAAAAATGAAAGCTTGCCATTTGCAATGATGTGGATGGAACTAGAGAATGTTATGCTAAGTGAAATAAGTCAACCAGAGAAAGACAATTATCGTATGATCTCGCTGATATGTGGAATTTAACAAACAAAACAGAGAATCATAGGGGAAGAGAAGAAAATATAAAACAAGACAAAATCAGAGAAGGAGATAAACCATAGGAGACTCTTAATCATAGGAAACGAACTGAGGGTTGCTAGAGGGGTGGGGGTGGGAGAATAGAGTACTTGGGTGATGGACATTAAGGAAGGCACATGATACAGTGAACACTGGGTATTACATAAGAGTAATGAATCACTGAACTCCACTTCTGGAACTAATAATATATGTTAATTAATTGAATTAAAAAAACAATTTAAATTTTAGAAAGGCATGGGAAAATTAGAGGGGGTTTGTGAAGAGGAAACAAACAAGTATAGGGATGCGAAACCAGAAAAAAGAATGTGTGTGTAATATTTTTGGAGGTGAATCATTTCTTCTTTTTATATAGAAAATCTGTAACTCAAGGTTTTTGTTTTTCTATTGTATTCTATCAGCAGCAGTAAGTGAGTAACTGTCTTCAAAAGGACCTGCGAGATTAGATGATTTCTTTGAGGCAAAAGTTATCCTCAAACCTACAGGGATAAACCTCAAATGATTTCCTATTTCAAATAAAAGAAAGGGTTGAGAGGTTTATCAAGGCACAGGTCTTTTAGAGTGGACTTACATAAGAATAAAAATACAATTTTACCCACTTCTAAGTTCTTTTTTTTTAAATTATATTTGTCCAAATGTCAAGTTAAAAAACATCTATCCTACACAGATTGAAAATGATAAAAGAATGCTGCCAGGATCTCATTACTGATTAAGAGACTTAAGACAAGCAGATATAGGAAAGTCTATTTCATTTTTGCCTTGTGGGTTGTTCCCCCCCATGCCCCCCCCAAAAGGATGCCCAAGCCTGTGAAATATTTACAGTGCAAAGTACATTTGTACTTTGGGTTTGCTAGTGATAAAATCTTCTTCAGTGAATTCCAATTATTCTTTTCCAGGCTATTTTGAAAGAAATGTAAATCTGTTTCATGGTCTCCATGTTGCAAAAGTGGTTTCTACCAATTTATTTCAATCCAAATTAGGGCTTTTTGACCTGGCTGTGCTTGGTGCTATAACTTCAGCTATTTCAGACAACTAAGGGGCATGATTGCTAGCACTTTGATCAGTCGATTAAAACAAATTACTATGGATTTTAAAACTTAATTGTTTTTTATCTGAAGAATCTCTCTGAATAAGCCACGAAAAGACTTTGTAAAAATGTTTGTCAGTTGAGCAAGTGCTACATGTCTGTCTTTTGATGACATCTTTACCTGACAAGTACAATGGGAAAGCTATTTACCGGCAAAAACCTAGAGTATACTGTCTATATTCACGGGATTATAACCAGATCATATTCCTTTTTGTGTATTAGAGTAACACTGATGAGATTAGCTCATAAATGGATATGCACCATTTCATATTTAAAGACTTAAACTTCTTCGAATTTCATTTTGCTACTTATGTATGTGAGTACAAACTGCTAAATTGGTGAGAAAGCAATAATGATAAAAACTCCTTATTGTAGATTTCATGTTATAGTGTGAACCGTTTTCACATACCTGATCTCATTTGTACATTAACTGGTTTACAGTGGTACAAATGCTATGCTAGTGAATTTGTGTTCCAGATATTTCCCACATGCTTCACTACAATCCTCCTCAGACACTGATTACAAATGTGCACTCTAGCATTAATCATTAGGCCATTAATCTTAATAACTTTAATGTGTTGTCACTGCATGTCAAGTAGATTAAAAAATGGTGAAGACCACTTAATACAAAATAGCAAGCTGCTAATCATGTCTTATGGACTCTGTCTCACTTAATCTTATAGTCATGAATTCATACTGAAGGTTCTCAGTATTTGAAAGAGAAGAAAATAATGGGTTACCCATTCGTAACTATATAGACCATGATCAAATTTAAAAGGATCATACTTTGTATATTAACTAAATATAAGGGATACAATCTACTGAAGACCACTTGTAGATATCTCTTGATTAGAAGATGTTATCATATAAAGTTGTTACAATATTCCTGGACACAGATGATAACAAAGCAATGTACTAAGTATGATGGAAAATGTAAAGTAGTGCAAGTCCTTTGGTATTTTAAGGTATTTATTCTGTGTCCTACATAAACTTAAAATTTAGTGATAAAATTTAATGATAACTTAGTGATAAATTGTATCTTGGGCTCCATGGGTGACCCTCAAGGATCTGTAAAATCCGTAAAATTGTGTATAAAATTTTGTATACAGAAATATTTTTCTCAGATGAGTACTCTCTTTTAAAAAAGATTTTACTCATTTTTATTTGAGAGAGAGAGAAAAAAAACCAAGCATGAGTTGGCAGGGAGCGCAAAGGGGAGGAGCAAAGGGAAGATGCGAAGGAAGAGGGAGAAGCAGACCTCCTGCTGAGGAGTGAACTCAAGCTGGCCTTGATCCCAGGTCACCGAGATCATGACCTGAGCCAAAGGCAGAGGCTTAACTGACTGAGCCACCCAGGCGTCACTCTCAGATAAGTACTCTTAACCTCCAAGGAGTTGAGGGGTTGAGAGCTACTAAACTAGATATGTAATTTCCTTCAAACTGAGGAAATTATTCCTTTGTACCCTTAATGAATATATAAAGTGATTTAAATACCAAATACCAAAATTTTCTGCTGAATAATACTTCTGTCAAATTAAGATAACTCTCCGACTCAACTTTCTTCTAAATTTTATCAGTGGTTGTGTACTGACTGTTCCGGCTCAGCATTCACTGTAATTGTTTCACAAATCTCTTTTATCTGTTTCCATACAAAGTATATGGTGCACTCATTCATGTCATTGATTTGATTCACTATCGGTTTCAACATGCCATTTTTTAAAAAAATCTAAAGATCTCTGCTCTGTTTAAACTAGCACAAAGAGTAGGCTTTATTTTCAGAATCATTGTAAGCGGATCACTTCACAGGAATTCATGAGTATAGGGCGATATCAGAGAACAGAGAAAAAAACCTGCCTTGAGATATGCTGGGCAGTCAGGTAAGTGTGCTCATCAGCTAAGTAATGCACTTCTACACAGCAGTCTTACATCATATTTCACTCAGTTTTTTACCTTAGAAAAATTGCACCTCCTATGAGTCATAACTTCTGAGTATCACTTACAATATTTAAAATTATAAAGTTAAATCCAGAAAGACTATGGTCTACTATTGTCTAAGATAATGGTATGACAATAAGAAATGACTGAGAAAGAAACAACCTAATGACAATTGTCAATAAAATAATAATAATATTTTGGTTTTAAAATTAGACCTGATGGCAATTCCAAGGTGGAATTTAAAAGAAAAAAGTTTCAGCGATGGTAACCTTATTGTAATAAACACAGAAACACTCCTTATGTTTTCCTTTGTAGAAAAATATTTGTTTGTATATGCAAATGTGATACTTTGTTGAAAAGAAATTTATCCTAAAAAAGTTCGCAGCATTTCGGATGTTTAGAAATGATTTCCTCAGGTTAAATAAGGATGGCATACACAAGGAGATTCCATTAGGTCTGAACTTTGAAAATTGCTAGCATAGGGTCCATAGAGAAAAGCTCTGTGTATTCCTTGAGTCAGGAGCAGAGTAAGTACACATCCAGAGGAAGGAAAATGCTAGGCACTTCAACATGACAAATTTTCTCTGAGCTCTCTGAATAGGAAAGAAAGAAACAATAATTCTGGAAAATTAGGTTGAGATCAGGTTGTAAAGAGTCTCATTCCAAGTCTTCTGGGTATTTAGTAGCCACCCATGTTAAAATCTTTTTTTTTTTTCCCTTTGACACCTAGGAACACTTTATATCTGTCTTATTCATAGACATTTATTATGTATGGTGTTCTGTCACCCATCATTTTTCCCCATATATTTGTCATTTCTCCAACTAGATCATTGATTCTGTTTGTTTGTTTTAAAGGAAGAGCCCTTTTGTTTACAAGCTATACAGCACCAAGCTAAATGTTTGGCGTATTTTGTTAACCAAACAAATACATGTGGATAGAAAACTGCCTTGTACTTTTGAAAAGTTCTCAATTTTGTAGAATCAAAGTACATAGCACAATCTCTGCTTTATCCTCTCCAAATCATATGCAGGAACAAGTGAGATATTACACAGTATAGGAGAAAGATTACTGGCTTAGATTTATATTCGGGGTTCTAATTTTAGTGATATTGCTGGCTTTCATTTGAACTTGGGCTTATTGGATTCTCCTCTGCTTTCTCATTTGTAAATTTGGGTTATTGCTACCTGTCTCTTATTTCAAAAGAATGTTCTCCCAGTTAGGGCCGAGCAATAATGACAAAGGTAGAATACTTTAAATAAGAGATGAATGACCATATACCTGAGGGGGTACAGAAAGGACTGCCCTGTACAAGCGGTAAACTCTGGAGTCACAGCAAACAGAGAGATTTCATAATTTTATTATTTTGAGTGATAAACAGCAAAAGCTTAGCAAAGAGTGACAGCAGCTGCAAATCAAAGACTGATCTTTAATCTAATACCATGAAGAAAGAGCGTTTGAGCACACTCTGGTCTGCTAAGCCACACTGGCATAAAGACAATGGTCATAAAGATACAGTACAAGGAACATTAACAATTAACCTCTTTGGATGGCAATTTCTTCACCTGTAAAATGAGAGAGGAGGAGTGGCGACCTTCAAAGACACTTCTAGTTCTAAGTTTGTTCCTAGAATTCTTCAGCACCTAAATCATTTCTGCTGGAGACATTGGGGAACGTCTAATTTTTCCCTCTATTGGTAGAATGGCTGAGTCAGCCTGCTCTGCCTGGTGAGAAGAGGTTGTTCAATTTCCTGGAATTTAGCAAGCCAGTTGACATCACTTTGGAAGCTGGAAATCTGCCAGATTACATCACAGAAATCAGCAACTCTACTAATCAGGACCTCCCCCTCCCCCAAGAGTCAGCCATTAAACTTTCATTAGCCCAACACCGGTTCTATTCGTTCATGTCATCCTAACTGAGAAAATTATGCAGCCATAGGTAGACAGAATGAGAAGACACTGAGATGGCAGTTTAGAAATACCTCAGGGATAGACAACGTCTAAGAGGACCAAGGCACTGTGGTCAGAAAACGGAAAGCTATTAGGTAGTAGGAGAATGAACTTCTTTTCGTGAATGGTTAGAAAGTATAATCTTTAGGGGTATCTGGTGGCTCAGTCTGTTGAGTAGCCAACTCTTGATTTCAACTCAGGTCATGATCTTGAGGTCCTGAGATCAAGCCCCTCTTAAGACTCCATTCTCGGTGGGAGTCTGCTTGAGATTCTCTCTCTCCCTCCTGTTTCTCTCCATCTCTCTCTCTTCCTGCTCATACTCTCTCTCTCAAATAAATAAATACAATCTTTTTTAAAAAATAGGTATAATCTTTAGTTAGAAGCTCTGAATAGTAGGCTTGATTAGCACACGGTACATCAGGCAGTGGACCCCAATACTAGTTGACAAGTTTATTTAACACAATATGTAACTGTTTGAGTTATAAAGTTTAGGTTTTATTGTTATTCATCTGAGTATAACCATAAGAGTTCTTTAAACATCTTTTAATAATTAGTCTCATCAGCAGCTATCATTGATAACAATAAAACCTGTTTGTGACAACAGGCCTGCTCCTTGTTCTTGGTTGACATGCTCTTCTACTTGGCAATAAACATTTCTTCATCTGGGGTTAAATATTGAAGTTAGTCAAGCCAGTCTCTAGTTATTAGGAAATTGGAAGTCATGAAAACATAAAAATGTTTTAAACCGTCAAAACTCAGAATGCAATAAAACTCATTCATAGGTAGCATGACAGATTATATATGTTCTTTTTTTAAAGATTTTATTTATTTATTTGAAAGAGAGAGAGAGAGAGAGAGAGAGAGATCACAAGTAAGCAGAACAGCAGACAGAGGGAGAGAGGGGAGCAGGCTCCCTGCTGAGCAGACAGCCCGATGCGGGGCTCGATCCCAGGACCCTAAGATCATGACCCAAGCCGAAGGCAGAGGCTTTCATCCACTGAGCCACCCAGGCGCCTCCAGATTATATATGTTCTTAGGCTAAAAGTTGAATTTCTTCAATTCATACTCATCTACTGTTCACCTTTTGGTACTGGATCTACTTTAACTTTCAATACTTAAAAAGTTTTTCTTCATTAGCAGGTATTTGTACCTTGCTGCTTAAAGTCAAATTTAATCCATGTATAACTTTTGGAGAATAAATCCAGTACCTACTTGTCAAAAATTCAGGTTTCCATTTAATTGAACATTATGAACCACATGAAACCACATTGAACCAACATTGAACCACATGAAAGTGGTTGAGTTGAGGCCTAAATCCTGATTTCTTGCTAAGCAATATCCTATGTGCCAGCTGCTATGATATTCAAAGGTACAAACATAAAGAAAACAATTTCCAAGGTGTATCAGGACTCTGGGGTCCAAGTTATGAATGGTTAAATAGACCTTGCCTCAAAATCAAGCACTGCATGAAAACATTGTAGATGTGGCTACCGACAGTGATGGTATCCTCAGATACCATGTCCTTCCTGGTTATCATAAAGCATTTTTACTGACTGTCCACAAATCCCAAAGTTTGTTCTGAAAAACACAAGGTCCACAAATAAATGTTTCTTAAAAAAATGAAAAAAAAGTAGGAGTTCTTAACAAATAAAGTTGGAAAATTCTCCTTATCCCTCTGGAACTTCCTCTGATATATTACCATGTTAAAGATTCTAGACTAATAACTGTCTTTATCTAATCCTGTGTTTTCTAACTTGATCGGTCACAAGACCCTCATTTTCTGCAACAGCTATTTACATTCTATTAAGAGTACTTATGTTCCTCAGAATGAATATTTTATTTATTTATTTATTTATTTATTTATTTATTTATTTATTTAATTTTTTTTAAAGATTTTATTTATTTATTTGACACAGAGAGAGATCAGATCACAAGTAGGCAGAGAGGCAGGCAGAGAGAGAGGAGGAAGCAGGCTCCCCGCCGAGCAGAGAGCCTGATGTGGGCCTCGATCCCAGGACGCTGAGATCATGACCTAAGCCGAAAGCAGAGGCTTTAACCCACTGAGCAACCCAGGCGCCCAAGAATGAATATTTTAAAAGTGCTTACAGAGAAGTGATGGCTGTGGTAGCTAATGCTATGGTGGTAATCACATTGCAATAAGTAAGTGTATCAAGTTAACATGCTCTACACCTTAAACTTACACCAAGTTTTATGTCAATTATATTTCAATAAAGCTATAAAAATGCTCACATAAGCGATAGGCTCTTTGAAGCAAGAGGGTATTAATGGTAAACCCTGTATTTCACAATTAATTATTTGAACTAAATTTAAAAAATTGGGAACCCATTACAATTTACATTGTTATTTTAAAATCTCACAAATATCAAGCATACACGTTCAATCCCAAATAAGATTTTTAAAGAGCACTTTACATTTAAATGGGAGAAGGGTCATATGGTTACATGCATACAAGTCACTTTTTTTTTTTAAAGATTTTATTTATTTATTTCACAGAGGGAGAGAGATCACAAAGAGGCAGAGAGGCAGGCAGAGAGAGAGGGGGGAAGCAGGCTCCCCGTTGAGCAGGGAGCCCGATGCGGGCCTCGATCCCAGGACCCTGAGATCATGACCTGAGCCGAAAGCAGAGGCTTTAACCCACTGAGCCACCCAGATGCCCATAAGTCACTTTTAACCAAACAAACTTACATTTACCCTTTGAGTCAGTTGTATCAAACTCATTTATCTGAATGAAAAATTTTTAGAATTTTCAACATAATAATTTTCATGTTTTTCCATTGCATCTGAGATAATGTTATCTCTATGACAGAAAAGGGTAAGTACATATTTTGTTGAAAGCTAATTAGGATAAAAATTATGTGAGTACTACCTGGCATTTTATGCCTCGTCTTTACAGCTGATTGTTACAGGAAAATTGTATGCTAAGCGTAGTTCTTTGAGCCTTCACATGTTCAGGACAGGCAGGCAAGTGACCTGAAGAACCCGAGAAAATGGTGGCTTGATGATATGTTTAGAATCTGGAAATATCACATGCTATTTGTTTTTACAAATTTGTTCTTATAAATACCAGTCCCATCACCCAGGTAGGCTTAAACCACATCCTTTCTCTCTGAGATTGGTGGGTCCAGCATCAGTCCTTGTGCTCAATGATTGATAGAGAACACTATTCCATGAGTATCTTATTTAAGAAAATTCAGAAATTTAAAAGAAGAGATTAAGATGCCTTCATTTTACAAGAAGTAAATTTTAAACTTTAAAAAATCATGTTATAGAGATATCAATTGTAAATTTTCCTTATATGTCCTTTCAAATATAGTCCAATTTACACACAACTTTCAAAGAAGGTATTTTTTGCATAGAGTGTGGTACATCAACATTTCAGATTTTCTCCCACAATTGTTTTACATATATTCAATTATAATTTACACTTAACCCTGAGGGCATAGAAAGTTACTTAGACTATTTTAAAGTTATAATTATTTTGTGCCATAGATAGAATTTTAATTAACAGGATAACCTTACTATAATGGTTATATATTTTAGGGAAGAACTCATTTAAAAGGTATTTTAAAATAAATACTTTGATTAATTAATGATAAAATACCCATGTGTATAGAAGTAAATTAATATCTTTTAATGCAATGGTATTTTTGCAGATCAGAGAATGCTAATAATGTGACACTAATTGTAAACAATTATTTTATACATATTAATGATCCCTAATAAGCAAATAGATTATATGCTATTTTAACAAATTATATTAGTATTCCCTTCATTACATGATCATCAAATACAAAGAATAATTGTTTTCTAAAACTTGTTGAAATTCAGACACATTCCTTTAATTTTATACCCAATTATTATTCTTTGAGCTTTCTAAAACTTTATCATATTTATTAATATGATTCTCTAAATCTCATGTGGAACATGTAAGCAAAGAGGTATATATAACTGAAAAACATCTCTAGAATAAATAGAACTTGATATTAAATTAATTCATGTGTAACCTAAAAAATTTTAATAAAATTTTGAAAAATATTTTGTTAAAGTAATTTTTTTTTTGCTAAGGACAAAAGCTACGTTTTTTGCTTAATAGATGTCTATGCTTTGCTCTTTTTTCTGAAATTACAAAAGTGAACTTAAAAATATTTATTTTTTGGTTTAAAAGCTTTTGGAAATGTTTCAGTTGGCATACATTGCAAATTTGAAATGATACTACTCAAGTAATGATTTTTTTTAATGTTAGGTTTTTCCGGCGACTGAATTTCATGTTAAATAAATAACAAAGGAACAAACTATAAATGTTTGCTAGGTATTCTTTAGTTCCCCAGTAGATACAAATTTGTCCAGCATTGTATTTTAGGGAAATCACCTCACTTTTCCCCTTTCTAGAGAAAGCTGGTGCCATCCAAATGACCCTGACTTGTTTGTTCTGATTGTGTCTCACCCCTACCCAGGCTCTTAGGGTGGGACCTGTGATCCAGGCTTAGCCCAACATATTACTATCAGAATGTGACTGGCTCTGACCCAGCAGTTGGCCTACTGGGGGCTTTTGAGATGTCACTGTGATCTCTGGGGTCCAAAGATCATGTACACCTAACACTGTTTGTATCCATTGCTCTTCTAAGGGAGAGACCATCCTGGACAATGAAGCAAAAAGGTAGGCGAGTATACTAAAAAGACAGAGGTGGAACCTTGTTGGCTTGGAGTATTGCATCCAGCTGAGACCGTAACAACTGCAAGTCCTGGACCATCTTGTTACATGAACCAAACCAGACCCAACCAGACCAGACCAAGCCAAAACAAAACAGAGAGAAACAATAAAACAAATGAACCATCATTTCTTCAGTTGATTGAAGTTAGGCGTTGCCAATTGAAATCAAGAGTCTTATCTGATATAAGCACATTATTCCATCTGAACACTGGGACTTGGAAACTTGAAAGTAAATTCAATATGTTTAACAAATACTGATACAGATATGTTCAAGGCACTATTTCAGATCATGGGATTTTTAAAAAACTCTCTTCCCTTTGCAAATCTATATTTTGCTTGGGAAAGAAAGCTAATAAAATATAATCATAATTAATTATAATGTAAATTTAATGTATACCTGGAGAAAGAGAATTCCAGACAAAGCAAAAGTCCATGTCATTATACAATTGTGTCTACTATATCCAAGGAGCAGTAGGGAGGCAAGTTTTCTAAAGACAGAGAAGGAGAGCGACTGAGTCAGTAGCTCTTGGGGAAATCAGAATCAAGAAAATACTTTGGGAATGAACCAGTGTAGAAGGAAACACTGATCATGCAGGGTAGAGAAGGCAGAATTGCTCACCAAGAAGACAGTGATTGGGGGTCTAGTCAATAAGGGAAGAACCAGTCTTGGACAGGACATGGAAGAGTCAGGGATGCAGCATGGATAGGTGCAGGTAGGTGGGAGAATGAGGTGGAAGTCAAGTCAACAGCCAAGGGAGAAGGTACAGAGGAAGGGGTGGAGATCTGAGGATACAAGACAAGGTATAATATAGGGCCCAGGACATTGGGAGAATAAATGTGTGAGGGCACCACAAGGTACCTGCTTTGCAAACAGTTTGTTATTTATTGAAAGTGAGAAGAATTGATGTAGTTGTTTTTCTCCAACTATATTTGGCAGTGTATGGGGCAGGCAAGGAGAAGGCAGAGGATGAATTTACCCAGGGCTGTGGCTTTGCTAAGGAAGCATGGCAAATTGACAGAGAGGAACTAAGTTGAAGCCGCATGCAAGGGATGATTACGTTTGACAGTGAGTTTTGAGCTGACTGAGTTACTGGGAGCTTGAGGGGGTGAAGGGTAGTTGTGAAGACTGGAGAAGTGGAAGAGCCAGTGACACCTTAGAGGAAGCACCTGGGGAAGTGGGCCAGTTGAGGCCAGGGAATGGGATGCACAGGAGATAGGATTCACAGGCCGAGAAAGACCTTGACCATGATCATCAGAATGTGAGGAGCTGTCTGTGTAAGAACGAGAGAAGTGATCACCAAAGGGGAGTTCAAGAGAGGGAGAGGCAAATACTGAACTTGCCCCTTGTTCTGGAATGAGAATATATTGCTGGATTTGAAAGATCCATCTTGGTTGGATCTCGATATGATTTTGGTAATGGCACCCACGTAAAGCAAACTAGCCACACAGAAAGATAGTAAGCCCCTGAGGTCTTTGATGGACCGAATCTGAACATTGGGTGACCTGGACCACTTACTTGCTTCTGCAGAGTTGTTTCAGTGACTGTTTGGCGATGCCTATTACTCAGAGCTCAGTCTGATCCAAATCACTACACTGAGAGCCTCCTGCTCTCCTTCTCACCACTTTCTCTCTCACCTATCTTTATCCTCCTTATTTGTTTAAATGCCAGAATTAGCTTTTAAAATGTCTCTTTTTAAGACCCAGAATAAGGACGAAGCGATCCATAAAGCACTCCCTGGCTCCCTCGGGCAGAATGAAACACTTTGCCTTGGCGTGTTGATGGCTCTGGATTATGAGTTTTAAATTTTAAATTCTGAATTCAGGGCGCCTGGGTGGCTCAGTGGGTTAAAGCCTCTGCTTTCGGCTCGGGTCATGATCTCAGGGTCCTGGGATCGAGGCCCACATTGGGCTCCCTGCTCAGCGGGGAGCCTGCTTCCCCCCCCACCCTCTGCCTGCCTCTCTGCCTCCTTGTGATTTCTCTCTCTCTGTGAAATAAATAAATAAAATCTTAAAAAAAATAAAAAATTTAAAAAAAAATAAATTCTGAATTCATTGTATTGTGAAGTATCGTCTTGTGCAATCATTGTGCATGTCTCAGCATGGTATTCAGCGGATAGTAAGCTCTCAAATACTCATTGAATGAATGAATGGCTGATATGACACCAGCCAAGCCAAATGAACTCACCATAGATGTCTGCTCTAATAAAGGGCAGTTTGTAGAAAGAGCTGCTCCAGCCCTCACCAATGGTAGCGGATCAGGAGGGAAATGGACTTTGGCTACAGAGACATAAATCAGAGCAATCTCAGAGAGAGGAACTGCTTCAAAAGGACAAAACACATCACTGAGGTCTG
>LNAC01001609.1:87431-135778 GCA_002007465.1 Ailurus styani
TGGGGGGTGGGGGGTGGGGCAGGGACAGAAAAAGCCTGCCTGTGATGAAATGTCAATGTACAACTGGACCAAGGGCATTTCTGAACCTGTAACTGTTTCTTAGTAGGGTGGTTTAGTATAAAGGCACCGGTGACATAGAACTCTCCGTGGGATATTATTAAAAGCCAGCTATTAACCGGTGTGTGAAAGTGTTCTCATACAAGTCAGAGAAGTCAGTGCAGGCAATCCTTCATCTGAGAATACCCAACTTAAAAAGACACATAGATAAAAATAATGTCACAACAGGAGATGTGCCTCAAGTTTGCACAACGTTTTGCCAGAATAACATTATCTAAAAGCTTATTTTCTTTCTTTCATTCTTACTTTTTTTTTTTCCCTGTGGTTTATCCTGGGGATATAACCACCACCGGTAGAATCCTAGGAAAGTGGGCTCGGGATCTAATTGGCTAGTTTCCCTCCAGTCCTGCTCAGCAAAATGCTTGCTGCCTGCTTTAATTGTCCTTAAGAAGGGGTTTGTTCTTGTTAGGCTCTCCAGCATTATTTCTAATCTGAGTACTCAATCCTATTTCTCTCCTGTGTCAGCTATACTCTGATAGCTCACTGTTTGTTTTATCTTGGTTTTTGTTTTTGTTTTTGTTTTTGTTTTTTTAATCTCAAAAGAGGAGATTTTATTTAGCTCATTTTGAATAAGAAGACAGGTTTTTCCTTGGGATTCAAGCTAAAAACTCTTCCCCACCCCCGCTGGCTAATGCTATGACACTGCTTTTGAGTCATAGCCATCACATTCTTCTCGCCAGTGACAATAGGCGTAATTCAGCACTTCACACTATTAGTAATACAGGAACAAACACATTTCTGCCAGGATACAAAAACCAATCTGGTGTAAATTTTCATAGTTTTAAGCTTTGTATAAGAGTTGGCATTAGGGGGCTCATCCTTTACTTCGGTTTAGGTCATTATAGCTCCAAGACTCCACTTTTCCTAGAAAACTTGATTCCTCATTACCTGCTGCTCCCACTGTATCTACTTTCATAGGACTTGTCTACATAACTGAAGCTCAATTCCCAAACACTGGCATTGAGTTATTTCTTCTAACATTTCCTGAGCCTTCAGGCTGCACAGGATTACCCACATCCAGGTCGGGGGCTGACTTGGAGCCAAAAGAAGACAATCCTCACCTCCATGTGGAGATTTGGAGCTCACTGACACAAAAGGAGAAGGGAAAATGACTAACAAAACATAGAACTTAAATCATAGCATTTCAAAACCTGTGCTCGAAAGGGAGAAATTAATTTTGGTAGTTTGGCCTCATTTGGCAGAATTTGGTCTGGATCTTTGAAATAACTGTGGGATTATAAATGTGTATTTCTTATTTCCCATAATATAGGTTCAGCTTTCCTTGTATTTAACAAACTTTTTTTTTTCTTCCACCTAATCATTTGACACTCCAAAAGCCATTCAGTTGCCAAGAAACGGACTGAAAAATCACTAGCAGGCACATTTTATAAGTCTAACCTATACCTCACAGTTGATGACAGTTTCGTAAAAACAGGCCTGCGTCTTTAAGGGTTTCATTTATAGCAAGCTATGATGAAATTAATATGTTATTCTCAAATATGTAATAAATGAAAGACATGTCATTCATGGAAATCAATACTGATCACTAGCAGTGTCTTTCTAGAGATTCAGTAGAAATACAACCAAACAACTCCCCTGCCCCATTCTCACACACATACAGATACATTGTGTATCTGTGTAACAAAAGGCCACAGTTTAGGGTGAAATTAGAACCTCCCTGGTTGCATTTGTTTGCTAGGGCTGCAATAACAAAATATCACAGACCAGGAGGCTTAAACAATACAATTTTATTTTCTTACAGTACTGAAGGCTGGAAGTCCAAGATCAAGGTGTTGGCAGGTTTGGTTTCTCTCTGTGTTCTCACATGAACTTCCCCTTGAATGAACACATCTCTGATGTGTCTTCTTATAAGGACACCAGTCAGATTAGGGCCCACGCTTATGACTCCTTAAGCTTTCATTACCTCTTTAAAGGCTCTGTCTTCAAAAACAGCCATATTCTGAGGTACTAGGCGTTAAGGAGTCATATAAATTTAAGGGGGGGGTGGCACAATTCAGTGCATAATAGTGGTTGTTTGAATTTGTCAGTAAATCAATGAACTCTTCTAGGCAGTTTTAAATAAGTTGAAGTGAGAAGGTGGCAGAATGATGCCTTTGAAATGCATGACCTCTTTCTCTAGCAACCCACAAATGTTTGGTATAAAAGGAGATTGGTTCTTCATTTCTAGAATAAGAGGAAAGTTTTTTGTGACTTTTTGCTGTAAGACTTGCCTATACAACACCTACCCTAACATTTATTACCTATTTCTAGCATGCACTTGCTTTCTAAGGGAAGGAACTAGAAAGATAAAAAGAGGCATTTGGCCAAGAAATTGAACTTGTGGAACTTAGTACATTGCCCAACAGTTGGGTAGTAGCGTGACGGGGAATTGTGGTGTGGTGAGATACAGAAGGGAGGATGGCGTGGGGGTGGAATGGGGGGGTGGGAAATCAGACAGACTTGGCCTGAGTCTTAAATCTTCCTGGTTGCATGACCTTAATCAAACTAAATTTCAGTCTTCATTCTATCACACTCACATGAGAAATGATAAATTTTTAGAAAAGATAACAGTATTCTGTACCCCCAAATAAGCTCATTATTTCACTTAGCTCCATCTTTTTTTTTTAAGATTTTATTTATTTATTTGACAGAGAGAGAGAGAGAGAGATCACAAGTAGGCAGAGAGGCAGGCAGAGGGAGAGGAGAAAGCAGGCTCCCTGCTGAGTAGAGAGCCTGATGCGGGGCGATCCCAGGACCCTGAGATCATGACCTGAGCCGAAGGCAGAGGCTTTAACCCACTGAGCCACCCAGGCGCCCACTTAGCTCCATCTTAATGATAGTATGTATTCACTTCATAAAGTGTTTTATAATCTTTCTTCATTGACTGTGAATTATAAGCATTTAATAAGTGTTTACTGTTTACCAGCATTAAGCAATCTGTTGGATATATAAAGTGAGTGCATATTTTCTGTTTTCAGTAAACTTGTATATTTTATTGATAGGAAGGGTATGTAAATAGTCCACATATTACTTGCATTGAACATTTACATATGGTATCTAAATTCAATTCAAATAACTCAATAAATACTGGAGTTTCCACTATATGCCAGGCCCTATATTAGAAGCTGGTTCACAAAGATGTGGCACTTGGAGAAGAATTATTGACCTTATTTTTATTGAAAGCACTAGCATTGCAAATTTTAAAAAAAATCCAAGCTCACATATGTCAGATAGTTTATTCTCTTTTTACATCCTAGTCTGTAATAGTCTCAAAGCTATAAACATATAAGTGAGTCATTAATATTATTCTGAGTTTATCTAAAGGTCTTTGGGCATGGACATAATTCAAACTGACACTTCAATCAATCACATAATCTCATAAATTTGCATCATTTTTATTTCATGGAAATCTTTTAATCATTTCAAAGTATTTCATAGTGTTAAAATTTAAATGAAATCCCATTCACTTCTGGTAATACTCATTTTATATGGATATGCTCCAAAATTAGTCTATGGAGCACTACAGTAGAAATTAAGAGTACTTTCAATTATTCAAATTGCATTTTACAAAATAATTTGGGCCATAAGAAATATGTCGATAAATGACTTCTTGGATATAGTGGCTACCGTCCATTCACTCCTTCATCACTTAACACATACTTTTAAAATGCTTACTATTAACTGGGAACTATACTAAGCCTCACCTTCTGGTGACTGAAAAATAGGCATAGTAGTGTTTTCATGTAAAGTACAATTACCTTTTTTTGCTTTTAAATGACCACTGAATATAATTATTGAAAGATATTATTTAACATTTAGCATAAATTATTCTAATTATGGAATTCACTTAATAAATTTGATATTCGCAAACTTAAGGCTTGCTTCCTGGGGAGGTGCCCCCCCCCAATCTACACTAAACTACTTGGGGGCCTATACACCACTGCAGTACCCGATCCTGCCAGAAAATGGCGATATATGGTGCATGACGTCTATGCTGGAGCCAAGTTACCCCATTTCTCAGCCTTCATTCCAATTTGGATGACTTCTAAGACTACACAATTATCCCTGAAACAGACTAAAAATTTGAAGTATATTAAACTTATCTGATACCGGTTCATAAAGCCTTTTTTACATTTGTAAGATCCATTCATTTGAAGAGGCTAATCTGAAGAAAGGGGACTAAAGAAATAGATTTCTACTTTTCTATTTCCCAGAATTTGTTGTAAAAATAATCGAAGTACATTTAGGCAGGGTTAAAATGAAAGCCTCCTGTACAATTTATTTTAAAGGTAAATTGTTTTTTCTTTTGTTCTAACAACATAAATCCATACAAGAAATGAAAAATGTTAGCAGTGGTTAACATAAAAGTCATGTAATTTTGTTTGGTAGAGAAATATAGAATGGCATTAATGAAAGAGCTATAAAATAAATATTGCAAGACTACAGAGTAGCTATTTGATTATAAATTGATCTTAGAAAGGTTGACCCACTTTTCTCTGAATTAAATGCAGCCCCCTGAAGGTATTTTGAACACACAGAGCACTTTTAGAAATATAGTTATCTATTTTTTTCTTTAAAATCTTTAATGCAGTTTTCCTGAAATGCTGTATGTTGAATTTTGGGCTCTTAAAAAAACTCGGTCACAGACAATAGTATATAATTAGGACATGTAAAAGAGAGTGAGTAAATTATAGAAAGTAGAGATTACTTGACAAAAAAAAAAGAAAGTAGAGATTACTTGAAAGACAGAATATTATAAAAATACTTATAAATAAGAAATATTAGTAAATTTCCAGTAGGAATCCTGTTGACTTGTCTTACTTTTCCCACAGCTGGGAGCATAGGAGTTAGCTATTGTACAAGTTCAAGGAGGATATTAGGCTCTTGCTTGCTCACATTCACAGCTGAAGGGCAGTATATTCCTGTCTGGGAGAAGACTGCCTGCTTGCCTCTCAAGGAGTCTCATTGCAATTTAATACCTGATTTTATCAACATACCAAAAGGATATCCATCTCTTTGAGATGGACTCATTAACCAAACTCCTGAGACAGGTGTATAAAAACATACCGCCAATTTATTTCATTCACAATGAGAAGTTCAATTGTCACAGAAACTAGAATACTTGTAATGGATCATATAATTTTCTCTCTATAGACAGAATTACTGGAGAGGCCACATTATAATCAGAAGGCTTCTGGGTTATTATGTGTTTCAAGACATTGTTTGAATCAGAGGTAGTCCTAATTTTGGTTCTTTTAAAGAGGTAATGAATTCAAAGTTTCATGATAACAAGAAAACTGATGATCTGTCAAAATGCAATTATGCTGCTCTTTCATTCTCTATTCAAAACAATATTACCAAATATCAATCAACAGGAAAATGGATGAGTAATTATACATTTGTACCATAAATTGTTATACACAATGAAAATGAATGAACTAAAACCACACGTAACCCATGCTGTTATCTCACAAGATACAAAAAGTTATATGTATTATGACTTCATTTACATAAAAGTAAGAACAAGATAAACTGTATAGATATGAAAGCATACTTAGGTGTTAAAGCTTACTGTATGGATAAAGTGAATAAAAAATTATCATTACAAACATTAGGAGAGTAGATATCTCCAGGGAGAAGGAGATAATAGCAGGGATGTATGTGTTGGCAATGCTCTTTTTTCCTTTTTACTGAAAGGAGTTATGTGGATATTTGATAAATTGTATATTTTTATTTTATACTCTTTTCTGTATATATTATATTGAGCCACACAAACTTGCTGATATTTGATCATTTTTGAAATACAAAATAGCAATTTCATATTGTTTGATGTAATAAGTTATGTTTCATTAATTAAAAACTTTATTACTTAATCTAGCATCTGTATCTATATACATGGTTAGGTAAATAAATGTTAATATATATTTATATATGCATAGTTTATTGTATACACATCTATTTCCTTGCTCTGTCAATTGAGAGAGCCTAGAAGCAGTGATACCCCAGTAGCAATGAGCATACCTAACACAATGATCTTGGCCTCTGTTACCATTCTGCAATCAAATGACCAGCGCTCCACAGAGAAACTGCTGATTACAGGACCATAACAAGAAATATACAAGATGAGCCTGGAGTATCTTGCAGTGCCATGTATGGAATGTAAGGAATATACACATTCCTTGTGTATGTAAGGAAATGAACACACAGTAAGAAGGGTAGCTCGGAAGGACCTAATGGCCAAAATTGAAATAATAAATCAATAAAGTAGTATTGATAGTATTGGATGATAAACCCATTTATAAACTATTCATGATCCATGCTGATACAAATTAATAATTATATGAATAAATAAATAGAGATAATAATTATATGAATAAATAAACAGGGGAGAATAGACAAATATCACATATAGAAGAATTACAAATAATTTAGGCAGATACTCCACTCTCAGGGAGGAAAAGCATAACTCCTCATTCCTTAAGTGCTACGCGCAAATGTTTTCAGACATTGTTTAAATCAGAAGTAGGTCTAACTTTGGTTCTTTTATATCAGCAATGAATTAGATCCTTCAGCCTAGTTGAAGAACAAGGTCTGCATCAACAATGATATGTCACTGGATAGTATGAACAGTTGACATAATGTGATGAGAATGGTACTCATCCCTCTACGCTTCTTCCCCCAACTCATAAGCCCAGTTTAATTATAAGAAAAAAAATCAGACAAATCCCAATTGAGGGATACTCTACAAAACACCATTTTAGTACCACTCAAAACTGTCAAGGTCATAAAAAACATGAAAAATCTGACAAACCATCACAGCCCAGAGGGGCCTAAGAAGAGATGACGACTAACTAGGAAAGAAAAAAAGGGCTTATTAGTTAATGATAATGTATTAGTAGTGGTTTACTGAGTGTGACAAATGTATCATACTAATGTTGGCATTTTAATTAGGGAGTCTGGGTTGCAGCTTATGTGAACGCTCTACAGTATCTTTGCAATTTTTCTATGGATTTAAAACTGCTCTAAAATAAAAGTTAATTAAAGCAGGGCCACCTGGGTGGTTTACTTGGTTAAGACTCTGCACTCACCTGGGAGTCTGCTTGTCCCTCTTCCTCTGCCCCTCCCCCTGCTCACCCGAATACATGGGTATCAAGACACCTACTGAAAAAATGTAGTCTTTCCTCCCTTAAACTGCACTGTTGAAAAGTTTCCCAAAAATATTAATTTTACCCAAGCAAAATACTGTCTACTTTATATTCACAGATTTTTTTCCAAAGTGGTTCCCATTTTTAAGACAAGGACTAGCCTCAATACTTTTAACAGTCAGAAATAGAATTCCATGACATAGCTAAATATGGAAATTTAGAGTGAAGATAGCATACATTTCAGATCTGAGAGATATCCAAGTTTAAATGCCTCATATTTATGCTGAATGCAAAATACCCTTTCATGGAGAATTGTGTGCGACTGAATTGGTCAGCAATAGATGCATTTAAAACTGATGCGCTTACAGCATAATCATTACAGGTGTGTTACATACAAAACGAATGCCTCTAAATGTAGTATCAAATTCTTAATGTTCCAAGTTGACTTTTTCAACTTGTCCTGTACACTTATAGACATTTATTGACTTGAAGCTTAGAAAGGCAGACAGAAACTGGTTTTGAATTCATAGGTTACACCAACTAGAAGTGTTGAGTCAATAAAAATCAAACCTTAAAATTCATGCCTAGTTAGTTGTCCAGTGAGTTCCATCACAGTTTTAGGATTGACAAGGTAAGAAAAGCTCATATCAATGAAATTATAAAAATATATTGCTACTTTTTGATATTTTGGACAGCAATTCCAGTTTTCTGCCAAAAGTTATGTCTATCAATAGCTAAGCTAAGTATTCCAGGTAATAATCTGAATATTTGGGGGTATTCTAATTAGAATAATTCTATTTAGAATTTCCTCAGCTTAAATACTAGGTTTTAAAATATTAATAAAAGCTATTTAAATGAAACTCTGAACATTTGAAACTCAAGTTTTAATTAAATATTAAATTCTAACTTAAGGGGAAAGAGCTAGTGAAGTTTGACCATTATGTGATCTATGAATGGAAATTTAGCAGCATTAATTTTCCTCCCTCCTTCCCTCCCTCTCACACTCCTTCATTCTCACCATCTCTCCTGCAGCGTGGCTTAAACAATAGAGAATTATTTTCTTACAGTTCTGGAGACTGGAAGTCTAAGATCAAGGTGTAAGCAGTGTTGCTTTCTCCTGATGCTTTTTCCCTTGGCTTGCAGATAGCCATCTTCTTGCTATGTCTTCTGGGCACATGCATCCCTGGTTCCTCTTCCTCTTCTTAGAGGGACATCAGCCCTATTGGATTAGGGCTTCCCCTATGATTTCATTTAAACTTCATAACCTTATTAAAGGCTCCATCTATAAATACAGTCATATTGGGGGTTAGGGCTTCAACTTCTGAATTTGGAGGGAAAATAATTTAGCTCATAACACATTTGTAAATAAGATTTCATCAGGAAGGTTTTTCACTCACTCATGACTATAAAATCTTCTTTAGCAAATTACAAAATTGAAGATTAAATGAAAATTAAATGCAACAGAATTCTTACTGAAGAAAAAAAATCAATGCTCTGGATTTTGGATGTGTTCATTAGGCTTGGAAAATTTATTTGTAGTGTCTTCCTATCTTTATTCATCTTTGTATATTCTTTCAACATTGGTATCTCCAGTAAATTTGTTCTTTGGTTGATTCCTTATTTTCTTGTAGGTTCAACTATCTTGTCTTCCTTACTGAGGACCTAACTCGTCCCCAGCTTCTGCCCATTTGAAAAAACATTTGGTTGAAACAAATCAGTTCCCATCTTATTTATTTATTTTAAAAGATATTATTTATTTATTTACTTGGAGAGAGAGCCCATGAGCAGGGAGGGGGCAGAGGAAGAGGGAGAAAGAATCTCAAGCAGACTCCAGCTCAGTGCACAGAACCCATCGCGGAGTTCGAACTCACAAACCTGAGATCATGACCTGAGCCAAAACTAAGAGTCCAGTGCTTAACTGACTGAGCCACCCAGGTGCCCATTTCATCTTACTAAATAATTTAGCACTATATGACATTGTTGACCATCATTCCCTTACTTCTTATATCAGTTTTATTTTCATGCATATTTTGAAATTTTCTAAATCTTTCTTTTATCTTTTCATTGTCTATATTTTCATTGATATATTTTCGACTACAGTTGACACACAATATATTAGTTTAGGCATGTAACATAGTGATTCAACACCTCCATATGTTATGCTATGCTCACCACAAATGTACCTATCATCTGTCACCATACAACATTATTGCAATACCGTTGACTATATGCCTTATGTTCTGCCTTTTATTTATGTGACTTACTCATCCCATAACTGGAAGCCTGTACCTCTCACTCTCCTTTAGACCCATGTTGCCCATCTCCATATGTCTCTCTCCTCTGGAAACCATCAGTTTGTTCTCTATATTTATAGATCTCATTATCCTTTTCATTTGCCTATTTACTTGTTTTATTTTATTTTTAAATTTTTAAAAATTTGTTTTTTTTTTTATTCTATACATGAGTGAAACTATATGATATTTGTTTTTCTCAGTCTGACTTATTTCACTTAGTGTAATACCCTTTGGGTCCATCCATGTTGTCACATAGGGCAAGATCTCATCCTTCTTTATGGCTGAATGATATTCCATTGTATACATATGTTACATTTTCTTTATCCATTCATCTACTGCTGGACACTTTGGCTGCTTCCATATCTTGGCTATTGTAGATAATGCTGCAATAAGCATAAGACTGCATGTATTTTTTTGAATTAATGTTTTTGTTTTCTTTGGGTAAACACCCAGTAGTAGAATTATTAGAGCATATGGCATTTCTATTTTTATTTTTTATTTTTTTTTTATTTATTTTTTTTTTTTTTATTTATTCATTTGACACACAGAGAGAGATTACAAGTAGGCAGAGAGTCAGGCAGAGAGAGAGGAGAGAGGAGGAAGCAGGCTCCCTGCTGAGCAGAGAGCCCGATGTGGGCCTCGATCCCAGGACCCTGGGATCATGACCTGAGCCGAAGGCAGCGGCTTTAACCCACTGAGCCACCCAGGCGCNTAGAGCATATGGCATTTCTATTTTTAATTTTTGGAGGAACCTCCATAGTATTTTCCATGGTAGATGCACCAATTTGCATATCTACTAACAGTATATAATGGTTTCTTTTTCTCTATATACTCACCAACACTGTTGTATCTTTTGATTTTTATTCTAGCTATTCTGAAAAGTGTAAGGTGATAATCTCAGTGTAGTTTTGATTTGTATCCCTGATTATGAGTGACGTTGAATGTCTTTTCATGTGTATGCTGCCCATCTGTATGTCATCTTTGGAAAAATGTCTATTCAAGTCCCATTTTTTATTTTATTTTTATTTTTATTTATTTATTTATTTTTAAGTCCCATTTTTTAATCAGATCGTTGTTATTATTATCATTATCCTTATTTTGGCATTGAGTTGTACAAGTTCTTTATATATTTTAGATATTAATCCCTTATGATATATATCATTTGAAAATATCTTCTCCCATTCAGTAGGTTCCTTTTTTGTTTTGTTGATGGTTCCCTTTGTTGTACAAAAGCTTTTTATTTTTATATAGTCCAAAGAGTTTATTTTTGCTTTTGTTTCCCTTGCCTTAGGAGACATCTAGAAAAATATTGTTATATTGAAGAAATTATTAAAGAAAACTTTAAATTTAAATAAATTTAAATAAATAAAGAAATTATAAAAGAAAATATTGAAGAAATTATTGCCAATACTCTCTTTAAGGACTTTTCTGGTTTCAGGTCTCCCATTTAGTTATTTAACCCATTTTGAGTTTATTTTTGTATATGGTATAATGAAACGGTCCACTTTCATTATTTTATAAATCTTTTTATCTCTGGTTCAGACCTCTATTTAAACTCTAAATACAAATAACAAATGGGGTGCTAGACATTTCCAGTTGGATATCACACAGACACTTCTAATGTAATATATTCAAAATTGAGTACATTCTTTCCCATGCCTCTCCCAACCAGTCTTCGCATTTCTCAGTTGCCCATTCATTTCCTATTCAGTGGCCTCATCCCATTTTTGAATCCTTCCTCTCTTCCTACATTCAATCAACTGTCTTTCATTGATTCCACAATGTACATTTCCCCACACATTTTATTTATATCTCTGAAATTGTGATTCTTCTAAGCATCAGTCATGTTAGATCATATGTTATTAACCAGCAAGGTTTTCCTTCCTAATGCTATATAAAATGCTGTATTTTAAGTCAATGGAGTTTTAGATTTCATGAAATATAGTATTGCCACATCTAGTAGATTGTACGACCTCATATCATTGAAATATATCCAATTTTCTCCATTTTCGCTGCCACTTCTCAAGGTCGCACTATTATCATTTTTCCTAAGGATTATTGTTAAATGTTTTATAATGGGTCCATACACTTCTGGTATTGTTCACTAGCCACCAGGGATACTCTCCATTCCCAACTACCTACTTTGAAACTAAAATGATCTTCTAAAACGAAATTCTGATTTTGTCTTTCCCAGACTGGAAATATTTTAATGACTTTCTCTTTCTCACAGAGTAAAAACCAGACTTTTTGCTGTGGCTTACAGCTTCTACAACACTCTAACTTATGTAACTCTTCAATTCATCACTCAACACTTCCTTTATATCATTTTGTGATCTATAGTCTTACTGAATTCACTCCCATGTTTCAAGTATGCTTTTTTCTTTCCCCAGAGACTACACACTTTTCTTCCCAGCCCCTAATACTTCCTTAGTTAAGTCCTATTCATCTCTCAGGTTTTAGCTGAGACATCACTTCTTCCATGAAATTCCCCTGACCTCCCCAAGTCCAGGTTAAAGACACTTCTATAACATTTAATAATTTTCCAATCATATTTTACCTCTATTTGAATTGCCTGTTTGTGGAACAGGATAAATTGTATATTTATTACTATGATTTCATCTGTTTCATTTTCCCTCTCCCTGTAGAGGGGAAAAGTAGATCCTTTGCCTTTTGCCTTGGGCATTTTTGCAGGACTAAAACCTAAAATCACCAAAGACAGTGGCATAGAAATGACTTTAGGATAGCTTTGGAAATTAAGCATGTTTCCCTCTGTAGATGCTGCAAGAGGAAAGGACTTGTTTCTCATTCTCTAAAAGCATCTAAGAAAAGATTTCAGATGTTTGCGTAGTTATATCTAAAGGACCTGCTTACTAGACATAGGAGACCCCAAGTTCACCTAAAATGTTAAGGCCCTAAGGATGGTAGATATAGATACATCAGAGTGGTTGATGTGAAGTGGGAGGCCACATGGAGTGAGCCAATGGGACCTGCTGCATATAGCCAGATAAAGATCATACAATATTTATCTTTCTTTCTTTGACTTACTTCACTTAGTCTCTGCTCTTCCGTCTTTGGGGCTTTTCTTGTCCTCCCATTCTCTTTCCCTCCCTCCCTTCTCCCCCATTCCTATCTGTCTCAAGGAATCTTTTAATTCTTAATCTCTGAGTTAAAAAAATATATTTAGAGGCACCTGGGTGGCTCAGTTGGTTGAGTCTCGATTTTGGCTCAGGTCATGATCTCAGGGTCTTGAGATTGAGCCTCTTGTGGGGCTCCACGCTCAGTGCAGTCTGCTGGAGATTCTCTCTCCCCTTCTCTCTCTGCTATTCCTCCTACCTCCTCTTCCCTCCCTCAAATACATAAATACACCTTCTAAAAATATATACATTTCTTTACATTTAAAACATCCCCTGGGCATCCTCTGATTCCCAACATATTTTTCCCTGATTGGATTGGATCCTGGAACAGAAAAAGAACATTAGTGGAAAAGCTAGCAAAATTTAAATAAGCTCTGTAGTTTAGTTACTAGTACTATACCAGTGTTGTTTTCCTGGTCTTGATAATTGGGCTTAAGCTATGTAAGTTGTTAACATTAAAGGAATCTGAGTGGAGAGTATACATAAACTTTCTGTACTACTTTGTAGAAAGTTCTTTGATAAGGGCTTCTAAGATTTTAGACTTTGTGTTATTTTGTTTTTTTAAATAATAGCTTTGTGGAGATATAATTCACATGCCATAAAATTCACTCTTTTAAAATATACAGTTCAAAATTGTGCAACCACCACCACTATCTAATCTCAGAACATTTTCATCACTGAAAAGAGATACCATATTCATAAGCAGTCATTCCTCTTCTCTACTTCTCATCCCCTGTCTCTATGGATTTGCCTGTTCTTTGACATTCATATAATACATGTCTTTTTGTGAGTCATTACTTATTGTAATGTTTTCAAGAAACAATATTGCCACATGTGCCAATACTTGATTCCTTTTTATGATTGAATAATACTGCATTCTATGAATACACCATATTTATTTACCTATTCATCAGTTGATGGGCATTGTTCTTTCCAATTTTTTGGCTATGACAAATACTGTTACTATGAACATTCATGTGAATGTTTTTGGGTGGAGATATGTTTTTTTTATTATGTTGGAAATATACCTAGAAGTGGAATTGAAAGATCATGAGGTAACTCCATGTTTAACTCTTCACTCTGTCAAATTCTTCCAAATGGCTGCAACATTTTGTATTTCCACTAGTAATATAGGGGTACCAATTTCTACATATCCTCCAAAACACTTGTTATTGTCTGACTTTTAACTTTCAGCCATCCTAATAGATGTGAAATGATAACTCATTGTGGGTTTGACTTGCATTTACCTAATGACTAATGATGTTGAGCATCTTTTCATGTGTTCATTGGCCATTTCCATATCTTTTTTTTTTAAAGCTATGGCTATTCAAATCCTTTGCCTATTTTTATCTTATTTTTTTATTTTCCAGTAAAATATTATATATTTTTATTCCCCATTTTTTGTGAACTCTATATTTTTCTCTCACATGTTATTATGGAGTTAAAGCATTTTTCAGTGTTTTAATTAACTGATGATTGTGATGGACGCCATCGCAGTAGAAGGAGGAACAGCAGCAGAAGTATTCATAATATATTGTTGCATAATGTTTCACTACACAGCCAGTGATGGTCCCTATTAGGAGACTTTTCTTTTTTTAAACTTATTAAGTAATCTCAGGATGCCTGGGTGCCTCAGTCAGCTAAGTATCTGTCTTCAGCTCAGGTCATGACCTCAGGGTCCTGGGATGAAGTCCTGGAGCCCATGTCTTCCTTTGCCTGATACTAAATTTCTTTTATTTTAGAAATACTTCCGTCCTGTGCTGAGTCCTGACCTTGATTATTTTTCTATAGGAATGCTGGGAGCAGATGTTGAATAGGATAAGCATTATATCTCAAGATATTTGCTAAATATTTGGATCTCCAAGCAAGGGGAGACTATTCTCCTTCATCAGTAACTAGGTGACTTAATTAAATAAGTGATTCGTTTAGTCAACCAGTACTTTTGAGTAATTACCACTCCGAGGACCTCTGCTTGTTTCTGTTTTCTGGAGATTCATATCTACTGTTAGAGGTAATGGTCTGCCAATAGTTTCGAAATTCCTTGCCAAAATTCTATAAAAACAATTAACTGGTGATTTCATCTTTTGTAACTAGATTTAATGAGTGGTTTAAACTTTAAAGTTAGTGTAGCTCTTATAGGAGAACAGGAAACCAAACAGAACTGTGATTTTATTGATACATCCTACAAGATCTTGCCCTTGATCAATCTATACCTACTGTTGTTAACTCAGAGTTTATGCTGTGTGTTCATTAAGAAACCCATCGTGTAACAGGAGAAAATTTGTTGAAGAGAAGAAGGAAATATAAAATCCACTTAAACATATAATTACTCAACTGACATAAAAAAAGACACAATAAAGCCAAGAATATCAGATATGGATAATGCAAAAGCTATTCAAAGTTAACTCCGAAGTTGTGCTAGTTTTAGAATGTGTTTTTGCTCTATCACCATAGTTCCAGAATTATTGTCACATATTGAAGGGAAAGAGATGAGGGAAGAAAAAAATCAGTCTCTAGCCTATCCTATATTTGAGAACCAAACAGAATAATTAAAAAAGAGATATTTAATATTATCTTTACTTGAGCTCATAACCTAAGAAAAATGACAATGGAAAAGGGATCAGTACTCTTGACTTATTTTTGATCCATGGGAACTCAGTCTTTTTAGTATAGGGCACACATTTTTTTCCTGTGTATCTAAATTGGAAAATTAGTCATAAACTCATGAAATAAGTGATTTTTCTTTTGAGCCACACAGTGTATTTGTGGTGACACTTTGGAGAGTTCAGAATATTTGTTTTTGCTTTTTCTTGTTGTCAATAGTAACTCTATATGCTGCTTTGGCTCACACTTAAGTTTTCTCTTCAACCTACTTTTGAAGTGTCATAGCTGGAAGGGCAGCGATGTTAACTACACCAATTTAGGAGGGATATAAATGCAAATGGAATTTCACACTTTGTAAGAAATAATATAATTTCTTTTGTGTTTTCTCTCCCTGCAGCCCTGAACTTTTTTCTTTTTATGTCCCTGTCTCCAAGAAAAGAATATTTTCAGCAGGCTATGTAATAATGATCTGGGGAATTGGAGGCTGACTACCCACAGGACATGCACGACTCTTCATCTAATAACTGGACAAATAACAAAAAGAGTTACAGTATATTCTTAATTAACATAAAGAAATAGGTTTGTTTATATATAATGGGAGAAGAAAAATTCTGCCCAGTTCTAGTGCTTCCTCTGGGACACTTTCTAATTTGCCATGCCCAGAGAATAAGAAATTATAGCAATCACAAACCAGAAAGACTACCAAAAGCTGACATCTTTTAGAAATAAAAATTTGAGTTAGTCTGCAAAAGCATACTGACTGGCTAAGAGACTGACTGAACAAATGAAACATGGAATGGGAAGTGGAGAGTGAAAATAACAAATATTAGTAATATTCCAATTTGGAATCAGTGGCAGACCTAGGATATTTGAAGCCTCAAAGCAGATAATTTGTCAACACATGCCATGTGGTATATACTCTCTAAGATGCTACTCAATAAACCTTGCCTCTTAGTATTCATACTATTGAATATTCTTCTTCCATACTGTATTGGTAGACTTGGTTCTGGCAGAGACTGGAGGGTGTTAGATGGCTGAGTCCCCACACTTAAAGAGGCAGCCCACAGAGATACAGTGTGGAAGCAGAAATTTAAAATATGCTAGGGGCAGATGGGAGGGAGAGTGATGTACTCATCTTAGAGAATGGCCCACAGAGGCAGAGATTGTGGAGAGACCTCTCCAGGAACAAAGTTTCCTTCCTCCAAACACATGGCCATCTATGGGAATGAGCTTGGTGTCCACTCTTGCTACCTAACTTGTTTACACCAAGCCCTATTCTCCACACTTCAGTAGACCCACCATTTTCAGTCCCAGACACTATGGGACTCCCCCAGAAGACCAGTGCAAACCCTGCCAACATTGGATCTCCTGTCACATTTTGCAGAAACTCAGTTCCTATAACAGAAATGGCAGGTCTCATTTCACAAGTAGACCAGAGCACATATTGTTAAAATATACTCCATCCAACTAGGGACAAAATGCTGCCCACACCAGGCAAAGAGAGACTCTATGGACAACTACACTGAAGGAAAAAGTGGCTAGGACTTAAAAGAAGGGTGCACACAAGACACATAGAAGATACTCCCTGAAGTGGAACAAGGGACACTATAATGCATGGTATTACAGGACCTCTTCTTCATAAAGACATTACCTGGAGGAGCAGGAGACATAGCTGATTTTCTTAACACAGAGAAACAGATGCAGAGAGTTAGACAAAATGAAGAGACAGTAATAAATCTCAAATGAAAGAATAGGGCCAAACTACAGCAAGAGATCTAAGTGAAATAATATAAATAATATGCCTAATAGAGAATTTAAAGTAATGATCATAAGCATACTTGCTGACATTGAAAAAAAGAGTCAAAGACATACGTGCGACCCTTAACAAAGATATAAAAAGAATCAATCAGAGATGAAGAACACAATAAGTGAAATTGAAAATACACTTGATAGAATAAATAGTAGGCTAGACAAAGCAAAGGGATGAGTCAATGACCTGGAAGACAGAGTAATGGAAAGTAATCAAGCTAAGTAAATGAGAGGGGAAAAATTAAGCAAGTTGAGAATAGTCAGAGAACTCAGTGACTTCACCAAGCATAATAATATTTCATTATAGGGATCCTAGAAGAAGAGAGGGAAGAGCAGGCAAAAAAATATTTGAAGAAATAATAGCTGAGGGTGCCTGGGTGGCTCAGTGGGTTAAAGCCTCTGCCTTCGGCTCAGGTCATGATCTCAGGGTCCTGGGATTGAGGCCCGCATCGGGCTCCCTTCTCGGCAGGGAGCCTGCTTCCTCCTCTCTCTGCCTGCCTCTCTGCCTACTTGTGATCTCTCTCCCTCTGTGAAATAAATAAATAAAATCTTAAAAAAAAAAGAAAAAGAAAAAAAAGAAAAAAAGAAATAATAGCTGAATTCTTCGCTAATCTGGGGAAGGAAACAAATATCCAGATCCAGGAAACACAGAGATCCCCCTAAAAAATCAACCCAAGGAAGTTCACACCAAGACATATAGTAATTAAAATGGCAAAATGTAATGATCAAGAAAAAACTTAAAAGAAGCAAGAGAAAAAAAGAAATTTACATGGGAACCCCCAAAAAGCCATCAGTGGATTTTTTGGCAGCAATGTTACAGGCCAGAAGGGAGTGGCATGATACATTCAAAGTACTGAAAGGAAAATATCTCCAACTAAGAATACATTATCCAGCAAGGCTATCAATCAGAATAAGAGAGATAAAGACTCTTGGACAAACAAAAACTAAAGCTGGTTTGACCACTAAACCAGCCCTACAAGAAATAGCAAAGGGGCCTCTTTGAATAGAAGGGAAAAACCAGAAGTGGGAGTATGAAAAGTAAAAAATGTAAGAGCTGTAAGTGTAAGTATATCTGTACAAAATTGTCAAGGGATTCACAAAATAAAAGGATGTAAAATATGACACCATATACTAAAACCTGGGGAGGAGAAGTAAAGAATGGGTTTAAATTAAGTTAACCTCAGCTTAATACAGATTGCTATACATGTATAAGATGTTATATACAAGCCTAATGGTAACCACAAAACAAAAACCAATAATAGATTTACAAAGAATAAATATAAAGGAACCCAAGTATATCAGCAAAGTCAGAAAACCATGAAAGAGAGTAAGAGAAGAAAGGATCACTACAAAAACAACCACAAGAGAAGTAACAAATGGCAATAAATACATATCTGACCACAATGTTATGAAACTAAAAATTAGCCACAAGAAAAAACCTTGAAAAGGAATAAACACATGGACATTAAATAATACACTACTACCCAATGAATGGGTCAAAAAAGAAATCAAAGAAGAAAATTAAAATTACATGGAAACAAATGGAAATGAAAACAATGATCCAAAATCTTTGGGATGCAAGAAAAACAGTTCTGAGAAGGAATTTTATAGCAATGTAGGTCTACTTTAAGAAGCTAGAAAAATCTCAAATAAGCAACCTAACCTTACTCATAAAAGAGTTAGGGGAAAAAGAAAAAACAAAACCCCAAACCAGCAGAAAGAAGGAAATGATAAAGATTAGAGAAGAAATAAATGATATAGAAACTAAAAAAATAATAGAAGAGATCAAAGAAACCAGGAGCTTGTTCTTTGAAAAGATAAACAAAATTCATAAACCTCTAGCCAAACTCATCAAGAAAGTCACAAATGAAAGGGGAAAATAACAACCAATACCACAAAATACAAACAATTTTAAGAGAATATTATGAAAAATTATTTGTCAACAAATTGGACAACCTAGAAGAAATGGATAAATTCCTAGAAATATATATCCTACCGGAACTGAAGCAGGAAGAAATATAAAATTTTAACAGATTGACTACCAGCAATGAAATTGAATCAGTAATCAAAAACTCCCAACAAACAAAATTCCAGGACTAAATGGCCTCACAGGAGAGTTCTACCAAATATTTAAAGAAGACTTAATGCCAATTCTTCTCAAACCATTCCAAAAATTAGAAGAGGAAGTAAAAGTCCCAAATCTATCCTATTAGGCCAGTATTATCCTGATACCAAAACCAGGTAAACATACCACAAAAGAAAGAGAACTTCTGGCCAAAATCTCTAATGAACATAGTTGCAAAAATCCTCAACAATATACTAGCAAGCCAAATCTGACAATATATTAAAAAAATCATTCACCACAAACAAATAGGATTTATCTCTAGGCTGCAATGTTGGTTCAATATTCACAAATCAATTAATATGATACATCACATCAATAAGAAAAAGGATATAAAGAACCATATGATTACTTCAGTGGATACAGAAAAAGCATTTGACAAAGAACAATGTCCATTCATGATAAAAACTCTCAACAAAGTCGGTTTAGAGGGCATATTTCAGCATAATAAAGGTCTTACATGAAAAATCCACAGTGAATATCACACACAATGGGGAAAACCGAGAGCTTTTCCCCTAAGGTCAGAAACAAGGATGTCCACTCTCACCACTTTTATGCAACATAGTACTGGAAGTCCTAGTCACAGCAATCAGACAAAAAAAGAAATAAAAGGCATCCAAATAAATTGGTAAGGAAGAATTAAAACTTTCACTATTTGTAGATGACATGATACTATATATAGAAAACCCCACAGACTCACCAAAGAAACAATTAGAACTGATAAATGAATTCAGTAAAGTTGCAGGATGTGAAATCAATCTACAGAAACCTGTTGCATTCTAATAAACTAATAATGAAGCAGCAGAGACATTAATAAAAAAATCCCATTTATAATTATACCAAAATAATAAAATATCTAGGAATAAACCTAATCAAAGAGGTAAAAGACCTGTATTCTAAAACTATAAAATGCTAATGAAAGAAATTTAAGATGACACAAAGAAATGGAAAGACATTCCATGCTCATGGATTGGAAGAACAAATATTAAAATATCTATACTACTCAAAACATTCTACAGAATTTAATGTATTCCTTATCAAAATACCAACAACTTTTTTTTCACAAAGCTAGAGGAAACAATCTTAAATTTTGTATGGAATCACAAAAGACTTTGAATGTCCAGAGCAATCATGAAAAAGGAAAATAAAGCTGAAGGCATCACAAATCCAGACTTCAGGTTATATTAGAAACCTGTAGGGCATGTGTAGTAATGAACACTGGATGTTATATGCAACTAATGAATCATTGAACACAACATTGAAAACTAATTATGTACTCTCTGTTGGTTAGTTGAACATCGTAATAAAAAAATCTTCTATTCAAAAAAAGAAAGAAAGAAACCTGTAGTAATCAAAACAGTATGGTATTGCCACAAAAAGAGAGACATAGATGAATGGAACAGAATAGAAAAACAAGAAATAAACCCACAAGCATACTGTCAATTAAGCTTCAACAAAGGAGGAAAGAATATACAATGGGAAAAAGATAGTTTCTTCAACAAATGATGTTGGGAAAGCTGGAAAGCTATATGCAAAAGAAGGAAACTGAACTACTTGTTACACCATATACAAAAATAATCTCAAAATGGATTAAAGATCTAGATGTGAGACCTAAACCACCAAAATCCTACAAGACAGCACAGGCAGTAATTTCTCTGACATTGGCCAAAGCAACATTTTTCTAGATATGTCTCCTGAGGTGAGAGAAATAAAAGTGAGAATCAACAATTAGGACTTCACCAAAATAAAAATTTTTGTACAGCAAAGGAAACAGTCAACAAAACTGAAAGGCAACCTACACAATGGGAGAAGATATTTGCAAATAACAGATCTGATGAAAAGTTAGTATCCAAAATACATAAAGAACTGATACAACTCAACACCCAAAAGCCAAATAATCAAATTAAAAAATAGGCAGAAGACATGAAGAGACAGTTCTCCAAAGAAGACATCTAGATGGCCAACAGACACATGAAAAGATGCTCAGGATGACTCATCATCAGGGAAGGGCAAATCAAAATATCACCTCACAACTGTGTAACAAAATAAGTCAGACAGACAAATACCATATAATTTCACCCAAATGTGAAATTTAAAAAACAAAACAAATGAGCAAAGGAAAAAAGAGAGAGAGAAAGACAAATCTAGAAACAGACTCAACCATAGGGAACAAACTGATAGTTAAAGAGGGAAGTTGGGTGGTGGACTAGTGAAATAGGTGATGGAGATTAAAAAGTACACTTATCATGAGGAACACGGAGTATTGTATAGAACAGTTGAACCACTATATTGTACACCTGAACATAATATAACACTGTATGTTAACTATACCAGAATTAAAATAAATCTAATAAAAAATAAATCGCCGACACACAAAAATTTGAGAAATAAAAAGAATAATATACTACAAAAAGGAGTAAGGATTAACATTTTTAATTACATTAAAAGGCATTTTTAAAATGTTTTAATTACATTTTTAATTACATCAAATTACATTAAAATGCTTTTTTTTCTGAATTTCTATCTATGTATGGACTTTTGTAATAATGAACACATTGCAATTTCTACTTTTGAGAGCTATGCAAATATGATAATTTTGTTAAAATTTATCTTCTTTTTAGCATTTATCTTCAATATACAGGACAGTCATATTTGTCTATCTTACTTTAGTTATTTAAAGATTGCTTATTAAATTAATTTTGAAAAAAATGTTTACATAATGCAACAAATATAAAATGGTCTTGAAAATCTTACCTACTCTCTTTCCTCTCTTTATGTTTTTAATCCTGTTGGTAATAAACCATGTTAAAATTTCTTTACTCTTTATCATATCAGAGCTTATAATAATGGTATTTATCATCTTTCAGCCCTGTGACATTGGAAGCTTTTTTAATTTCTAGTATAAATTCTCTGGATGTGCTAGTTTGAATTTCTTTAGAACTTTTCTTAACTGTATGTAATGTTGAAGACATTAGTTTCAACTAAATGTGATCATATTCAAATACTGCTCCAATAACATCCTTTTTTGCTTTATAAAAAATATTTCTTTTTTATAAAAATATTTCTTTATTGAACTCCACACTGGTTCTGGTCAACACCATTTCACGGTGACACAGATATCTAACTTCAAAATTTTTAAGGAAATTTGTTCAGAATAAGTATGAAGCAGTTGTTCATATTGCAAAAAAAGGGCAGGACCCAAGTTCCTGCAGTAAAAAAGGCACAACTATTTATTCAATAGGTTTTTTTAAAAGACTTATTTGTTTGTTAGAGAGAGAGGGAGAGCAAATGGGTTGGGACATAGGGAGAGGAAGAGAATCTTAAGCAGACTCTGTGCTGAGCAAGGACCCTGATGTGGGGCTTGACCACATGACCTTGAGATCATGACCCAAGCCCAAATCAAGAGTTCAATGCTTAACCAACGCTTAACCAACTGAGCCACCCAGTGCACATATTTAATAGTTTTTATTGTCAACAACTTGACCTTTGCCCATTCAGTAGTAGTCTTATATAATTTAAATTTTACTAAAACCAAAATATCTGTAAAATATACATTTTTGACAGTTAGTAAAGTGTAAAGCTGATACAACTCTATTTCACTGATTTTTTTTAGTTTTAAGATAAAAAATTAACAATAAAGAAAAATTTAAATTTTTCTGAATCCATCAACCAGAAAAAAGATGGAATAAACCTTTATTTAAAAATATTAGGCATGAGATGTCCAGGAGGGGTGGCTCCTTCTCTCCTTCCTATCCTTGGTATATCATTTACAGGCCTTTCAGGAAAACCCAAAGATAGAATCACCCTATCATGGTGATTTTTCTTGCTCTATAAAAATGGGAAATTTTTCCAGCTCATTCATATTTTCATCTACTACATCATGTCTTCTTTTGTTCTAATTTTTATTATCATTTTCTCAGGAATTCCTATTTACATTGTCAAATAGCTATTTTCTGTTTTCATATCTCTTATCCTTTTTCTCTCTCTTTTTTTTTAAAGATTTATTTATTTGCGAGACAGAGAGGGTATATGTGAATGAGTGAGGGAGGGGTAGATGGAGAGAAATTCTCAAGCAGACTCCCCACTGAGCATGGAGACCCACATGGGGCCTGATCCCAGGACCCTGAGATCATGACCTGAGCTGAGATCAAGATTCAGACATACCCCAACTACATGACATGATTTTATCTGGACTCCTTCCTAGCACTGATACCAGTTTCATGATATTTTGTCTTGGTTCTTCCAAGAAAAGCTGGGCCATTTTCCCAATTATCCACTTCTTATACCTGTTTAAAACTTTAAGTGTCAGGAACAGTTATTTTTGAAATTTGATAATATGTTGTAGCTGAACACATTCTAGAAGGATGTCTGTACCATGATCTCCTCTGGCCTTGGCCTTAGAACTACATCAAGCAAAAATACCTCATCACTTCTCAGGGATGTACTCTGCTTTATCAGAAAATGGAATTCTGTATCTATCATTTACCTTTGCATGCCTCCCAATTTTAAACTTTTTATTTGCACCAAATTTCTATCAAAAGTCCTTTAAATGTGAGGCACATGAGGGGGTAACATTCCTTAGGTTTCGATTCCAATGTACCATCTTTTTAACATTTTATTGGTATTTTGGATAAAATGGGAGAAATTTAGAAGCCTGTTTTCAGTTCATCATCTTGATAAGAATTATTTTAAATGTTGTAAAACTTGTTTCTATTTGAAGAAAAAATTAACCAAACAGTTTAGGGGCACCAGGGTGGCTCAGTCAGTTAAGCATCTGCTTTCAGCTCAGGTCATGATCCCACAGTCCTGGGACCAAGCTCCTTGTCAGGCTCCCTGCTCAGCAGGGGAGTCTGCTTCTCCCTCTCCCTCTGACTTCCCCCTGCTTGTGCTCTCTCTCACTCACTTTCTTTCTCTTGCAAATAAATAAATAAAATCTTTTAAAAAATTAACTAACACATTAAAAATATTATCTATTCTTTTCTTATTGCATTTCTTTCCTTTTCTTTAAGAAACAGATTTTTGGTTGGTTCTCAGTAAGACAAAGCCGATGGAGATTAAATTCAATACTCAATGATTATTTACTACATCTAGGTTATATTGGCTCTAAACTTATATTTATATTTTCCTTGTATGTTTATAGGCCAAAATACAAGGATTAAAAAACATGTATTTCTTTTCTCTTTTAAGAATTTATTTATTTATTTGACAGAAGAGAGAGAGATCACAAGTAGGCAGAGAGGCAGGCAGAGGGAGAGGGGGAAGCAGGCTCCCCACTGAGCAGAGAGCTCAATGCAGGGCTCAATCCCAGGACCCTGAGATCATGATCTGAGCTGAAGGCAGTGGCTTAACCCACTGAGTCTCTCAGGCGTCCCCAAAAATATGTATTTCTATAAAGTTTGGAAAATCCTTTTTTTACTAAAAAAACAAAAACAAAATTAAGAGCAAGTTAAGTATACTGAACCTTCGAATCTTGATCAACCAAAAACAAAATTCAGACCAATAAGTGGAAGTTTTAAAGAAGTACTTATTTGTAGAGGATGAGATTTAGTCTTTATTTAATAGTACCATGTGATCATTACATAATAACAAATTTATGGTAGGGATATCTAAAAAATATTCAAGTATAAACTAGAGAGGTTATTATCAAGGAGATTATAATTATATTATCAAGATGCAATATCATTTCAGAATATAAGCATCCAAGATACCATTAATATATAATTTGAATAGAAATTATAACTTATAAATATGTTCATATTTCCTTGGTAGTGACAATTTAGAGATGTTATTGCTGTGTTATTGCTAAAATAATGTTTTCATTTTAAGAGTTTCTTGCAGAGCTCTCAATAATCTTACTATTTTATTTCCCTAAGATGTATTTGCACTTTTATTTGTATGTTTAAAAATTATTTTCCTATAAAGTCGTATTAGCCTCAGAACAAAGGCTGAGCTGTATAAAATTCCATGAGCTAATTGCCAATTAAATCCTAACATATTTACCATGGTGGTAGCAAAGTGCATAGATATAATAAAAACACATTCTACATGGGATTATACATTTGGGAATTCCTGTGTAAACTCATTGGAATATAATTTGGCTCAATTCCTTTTTCTCACCAGCATAAAACTGCATATTTTAGCACTTAATAAGAGTACTCAACAAGTTAAATACCTTTTTTATGCAAAACAACTTAAATGGTAACCATGACTACATGAATCAAGTTATTAATGAGATATTTTCATTAAATTCAATAAATTTAGTGGATTGAATCAAATGAGCAGTTGTCCTGTACCTCACTGTTTTTACTCAATAAGATAGAAAACTAAAGAAAAATGCCTCTAAAATTGGAGTAGAAAAACTTCAATGTTCCTCTATATATTTCTACAGAAAGAGAAAGCAAAGGGACTATATTTTATCTGTGCCAAGTACGTCCCAGGCAATCCCCAAGGGATTTGCATATGAAATCTCATTCAATCCTTTCTTATGTTTACATTATTATACAATTTTACAGACCAGGAAATTGAGGGTCTAAAAGGCTGATCAGTTTAGCCAACCTAGAAGATGGAAGTCATCCCAGATTCCTTCTCCCAACTTTCCCTCACATTCAGACAAGTTCTATTTTTATTTCCTCAATATGCTTTCATTCCTATTTTCCTTATTATCCTTATTTGTACTCTGCTAGTTAGGTTTTTATCTTATTTCATCTACTGTAATGCAATAGCTTCCTATCTGGTCTTCCTGACTCCAATCTTCCTCCTCAAACCAGGCACTAAAAATGTCGATAGAGCACTTTATATAAAATACAAATCAGAAAATGTAATTTCCTTTCTTATAACCCTATAATTTCAAGCCTAAAACTCTAAGCATGGCATATAAAAACTTCCATATGTGGCTCCTAACAATTTTTCTACAATCACTCTCTCACACTGTATACTTTAATAAAATAGAAATTTTGGTAGTTTTCATTCAATTCTATTTTATGCTTGCCCTTGCTATGCACTGTGCATACCAAGGGCAAGCATCCTTTCTTCTCATATTTCTGTACTTAAATAACACTTAATCTTCCTTTTAGATGTTGTCCTCTTTAGGAAGATACTGATCCTTTTTAAAACTAAGTGTTCCTCCCATATATTTTCATAGTATCCTGTGGATAGCTCTATAATCACACTTCATGATTGCACCAGATTGTTATTTGAAACTTCTGGATAAGATTGAAAGTCCATATTACTTAGAAATTTATAGTTGGGAATATAAACATTTCTATTCATTGAGGTTATGCTTTCATAAATCTGGCATGGTTCTTATTAGGGTTCACGCTGGATTCAGTAAATTCAGGACTTTGACTTTCTTCTGACTACTTGAATAAAAATGTCATACAATTAAAAAAACATTAGTTCCTTTACACAGAGAGAAATTCAAATTATTTTAATTTTTATAATTATGGAAAAATGTACAAATTTTCTTAAATATTAAAAATACTTTATTCTTTGGATATTGTTTTCTGAATTATATTTATGCTTAGACTCAATATCTAAATTTTAAAAACTTTCTTTGGTTGGGTCTGGTATGGGGAGTCAATAGCTCCCTTTGTTTCCCATGAGCAGATATGGAGAATTTTCAAGAAAGCACAGGATTCCACATTATGCTGTCTGAGATTCATTGACTTATTGCAGCACTTTATAGTGTATCTAAAAATAAACTGATTGGGCGCCTGGGTGGCTCAGTGGGTTAAAGCCGCTGCCTTCAGCTCAGGTCATGATCCCAGGGTCCTGGGATCGAGGCCCACATCGGGCTCTCTGCTCAGCAGGGAGCCTGCTTCCTCCTCTTTCCTCTCTCTGCCTGCCTCTCTGCCTACTTGTAATCTCTCTCTCTGTGTCAAATGAATAAATAAAATCTTTAAAAAAAAATAAACTGATTATCTAAACACTGTATTTTATTTTGTAATAGTTGGACACATAGTTTCCATAAACTCAAACTCACCCTTTAAAAATTATATGGGGATGATGCCAGCAAGACAGTGAATTAGGTGGCTCCAGGCCTTTCTCCTGTGGAGATACCAAGTAAACAATAAAATGGACCAAAATATCTTTGTGAGAGTTCCAGAAACAAGCTAAAAAGTTGCAGCAAACAAATGAACACCTAAGTAAGAAATAATTGCACCAAAAACAAATAAGCAATAAACTTATTTGATATATTGCTTATTTGATATATTGCTCATTTTTGCCCCACCCCCTTTCTAGTGCAGAATGAGTGATCAGAAGGAGGCTACCTATTTTCCAGCTTTTTACTCCAAACAAAATAGAAATATTGGAACTTGCTTGCAATGTTCTGGCTTTTGGGGGGATGCCTCAGGGACTGGTTTCTGGTTTGGATGACCTGAGCATTGACTGGAATGGTGGCATAGTTTGGATATTAGTTTGGAAACTGCTGAAAAATGTGGCAGGCATTATGTCATGTTAGAACTGCAGGAGGTCTGAAGAACCCCATATGTGAAGATGGGGATAATATATAGAGTAATACGATGGAAATCCAAGATTTCAGCAATAAAACAGGAGTGAGACTCAGGAAAATCAACACATTTAAAGCAGCCACACAGGGAAATGGAATAAAAACAAATGCACAGGGCCAAGAATGATGTGTCACCAAAAATGCTTTGAGAGAACCATACATTTTAAAGCCAGAATGAATAGAAAGTTCTTCCTCTGCACAAACATAGTCTGTAAAGACTGGGAAAGATGACTGATTTTTCAAATACCTAAATCCCAATGAAAGATTACAAAGCACAAAAAGAAACAGGAAAACATAGCACATTCAGAGGAAAAAAATAAATTTTCAAAAAGCCTCTGACTTGCTTCACAAAGAATTTAAAACAGTTATGTTTAATGAACTAAAAGAGAACACATACAACTAAATGAAGCCATGAATAAAATGAGAATGTAAATAAAGAAAAAATAATTATTAAAAAAAACAAACAAGAATTCTGGAGCTCAAACATACACTAACTGAATTGGAAAATTCACTGAAAAGTTTAATATCAAACTTGAATAAGCAGATGAAGGTATCAGCAAACTTGAATTTAATTATTTGAAATGATTAAATTAAAGGAGCATACAAGGGCGCCTGGGTGGCTCAGTGGGTTAAAGCCACTGCCTTCGGCTCAGGTCATGATCCCAGGGTCCTGGGATCGAGGCCCACATCGGGCTCTCTGCTCAGCGGGAAGCCTGCTTCCTCCTCTCTCCTCTCTCTCTGCCTGCCTCTCTGCCTACTTGTAATCTCTCTCTCTGTGTCAAATAAATAAATAAAATCTTTAAAAAAAAAAAAGAAAAAAAAATAAAGGAGCATACAAACAACAACAACAACAAAACAACAAAGAAAAGTTAACAGAGCCTAAGAGACTTACAGGATATCTCCAAAAAAGATCAATATACTCATCATAGGAGTCTCAGAAAGAGGAGAAAGAAAAGTTAAGGAGCTTGTTTGAAAAAAAATTGTAATTCCACCAACAACCCCACCCCAAATTTGAGGAAAGGAATAACAAATAAAAGAAACGCTATAAACTTCAAGTAGGATAAATTCACAATGAAATCCATACTGAAACAAATTATAACCAAAGTTTTGAAGATAAAAGAAAAAGAGAATATCAAAAGCAGCAAAAGAGGGGTACCTAGGTGACTTAGTCAGTAAAACATCTGCCTTCAGCTCAGGTCGTGATCTTAGGATCCTGGTATTGAGCCCTGTGTGGGCTTCCTGTTCACTGAGGAGCCTGCTTCTCCCTCTCCCTCTGCCTCTCCCCTCCACTTGTGCTCTCTCTTTTCTCCCTCTCAAATAAATGAACAAAATCTTTTTCAAAAAAGCAGCAAAAGAAAAAGTGTCTTGCCATGTATTAAGGACTTTATAAAAGATTATCAGTAGAAGCCTTGCAGGCTAGTAGTCAATGAGATGATCTATTTAAAATGCTCAAAACAAAGCAAAGCCACAACATACTAACCAAAAATACTTTATCTGGCAAATCTGTTTCAAAAGCAAAGGACAAATTAAGGCTTTCCTAAATAAATATAAGCTGAGGGAATTTATTATCATTAGACCTGCTTTATAAAAAATGTTAAAGGTATTTCATCAAATAGAAATAAATGGATCCTAAATAGTAATTCAAATCCATAAAAAACATAAAATTCTCTGATAAAGGTAAATATATATAAATTTTTTAATGTATTATCATTTTGGTTTATAACTCCTCTTTTTATTCTTTCAGAGGCTTTAAAAGAAGAAAAGCATAAAAATAACTATAGATTTATGGTAATTGGAACAACATATATAAGAATATAGTTTGTGACATAACATAGAAGATGTGGAGCTGTAAAGAATTAGAGCACTCATGCACTGAAATAAAGTTGTTATCAGCTGAAATAGATTGTTATAACTTTAAGGTATTTTTTTTAAAGATTTTATTTACTTATTTCACAGAGGGAGAGAGATCACAAGGAGGCAGAGAGGCAGGCAGAGAGATGGGGGGAAGCAGGCTCCCCACTGAGCAGGGAGCCCGATGCGGACCTCGATCCCAGGACCCTCAGATCATGACCTGAGCAGAAAGCAGAGGCTTTAACCCACTGAGCCACCCAGGCGCCCTAACTTTAAGGTATTTTATATAATCCTCATAGAAATTACAAAGAAAATATCTGTGTAACATACACAATTGGAAATGAGAAGGGAATCAAAGTATGTCACTATTTAAAAATCAACTGAACACAAATGAAGGCAATAAAGGAAGAAATGAGAAACAAAATAGCTGACAATAGTAAGTTCCTCCTTATCACTAAAAACTTTAAATCTAAGTTGATTAAAGTCCTCAAACAAAACAAAAAAAGATGGGATGAATGGATACAAAATCAGGATATAACAGTATGCTATCTATAGAGAATCATTTTAGATCTAAGGACACACATAGGTTGAAAGAGAAAGGATGGGAAAAGACATTCCATGCAAATAGTAACCAAGAAAGCAAAAGTGACCATACAAAGATCAGAAAAAATAGAATTCCAGTCAAAAACTGGTATAAAAGACAAACAAGGGGCACCTGGGTGGCTCAGTTGGTTAAGAGTCTGCCTTCAGCTTGGGTCATGATCCAAGGGTCCTGGGATTGAGCCCCATGTTGGGTTCCCCACTCAGTGGGAGTCTGGTTCTCCCTCTCCTTCTGACCCTCCCCATTGCTCATGCTGTCACTCTCTCACTCTCTCTCTCTCTCTCTCTCTCTCTCTCTCCCTCTTACATGAATTTTTAAAAAAGAGAGACAAATGAGGACATTATATATTGGTTAAGGGGGTAACTGACCAAGAAGATATAACAATTCTCTCATGCATCAAATATCAGAGCTTCTAAAAATATGAGACAAGCATTGACATAATTTAAGAGAGAAATAGCAAAACAATAATAGTAGGAGATTTCAATACTACAATTGCAGCAATGGATAGAATAACCAGACAGAAGTTAAATCAGGAAGTAGAGGATTCAAGTAACACTATAGGCCAAATTGGACCTAACAGGTACAGAACATTCTGCCTAACAGTAGTGGAATACTGATTCTTCTCACGTGCACCAGGAATATTCTTCAGGATAGGCCATATGTTAAGCTGTGAAATAAATCTTAATTAATTTAAAATGATCGTAATCATGCAAAGTATCTTTCCTGACCACAATGTATTGAAAATAAAAATCAATAGCAGAAGAAAAAGTGGAGAATCCATAAGCACATGTAATTAAACAACACACTTTCAAACAACCACTGGATTAGAGAAGAGATCACAAAGGAAATTAGAAAATATCTTGAGACAAATAAAAATGAAAATACGACATATCAAAACTTATGGAAGGCAAGGAAAGCCAAGAGGGAAATTTACAACTGTAAATGTTTACATTAAAAAAGAAAAAAGATCTCAAATCAACAACCTTACTTTACATCATAAGGAACTAGTAAAAGAAAAACTAAGCCTAAAGCTATCAGAGGAAGGAAATAATAAAGACTAGAACAGTGATAAATAATACAGAAAATACAACAAACATAAAACATAGAGGAAAAATCACAAAAGCAAGAGTTCTTTGAACAAAAATTAACACTTACCTACGTTACCTGAGAAAAAAAATATTAAAGACTAAAATAACTAAAAGCAGAAATGAAACAGGGAAACTTACAACTGATTTTAGAGAAATGAAAAGGACCATAAGAGAATACTACAAAATATTGTATGTTGACAAATTAGATAACGGAGATGAATTGTGTAAATTCCAAGAAAAACATAACCTACCAAGACGAACTCATGAAGAAATAAATTCTGAATAGACTGACTAGTCGGGAGATGAAATCAGTAATCAAAAACCTTCTTACAAAAAAGTTCAGGAACAGACAGCTTTATTGCTGAATTCTATTAAACATTGAAAAAGAATTAATACAAATCCATAAATACAGGGAACTGATGGTTGTCAGAGGGGAAAAGGGTAAGTGGAAGTGCAAAATGGGTGAAGAGGTAGGAGAAGTACAGACTTCCAGTTATGGAATGAATAAGTCATGAGTACAAAATATATAGCATAAAGAATATAGTCAATGGTATTGAAATAGCATGTGGTGACAGATGGTGGCTCTACTTGTGAGCATAGGATAATGCATATACCTGTCAAATCACTACGTTGTATACCTGAAACTAATGTAACATTGTGTGTCAAGTACACTTCAATCTAATTAATTAATTAAAGGTTCCATGCATGCAAAAAATAAAAAAACCCACTGTGTCAAACTGACACCAGCATTAATTGAGGTCACCTTCATGTATCAATGAGAATCAGAAAAGCCAAGAAGTACTTTCTCATCATTTCTCCCAAATCCGTAAAATCCTTCCAAACTATTTTCATTTTCTTGCTAAGATAGGCACACTAAGTCAAAAGGGGGGAAAAAAGAATTAATACTAACAGTTCTCAAACTCTTCCAAAAAACTGAAGTGGAATAATTACTTCCAAACTTATCTTATGAGGCTTGCATTACCCTGATACCAAAATCAGAAAAGACTCTGTAATAAAACTATAGACAAATATCCCCATAAACAGTGCTGCAAAAATCCTCAACAAAAATATTAGAAAATGGATTTCAACACCACATTAATAGGATTATACTCTATGATAAGTAAGCTTTATTGAAGGAAAAATATGGATGGTTCAACACACAAAAATCAATCAATGTAATATATCACATTAACAAAAATGACAGAAAAAAAAGCCCTTATGATCATCTTAATTGGTGCAGTGAAAGCACTTGACAAAATTCAACAGTGTTTCATGATAACAGCACTCAACAAACCAACAATAGAAGGAAACTATCCCAACATAATAAAGGCCATATTTGGAAAGCCCACAGCTAGTTTCATACTAAATGGTGAAACACTGAAAACTTTTCCTCTAAGATATGTAATGAGACAACAATTCTTGTTTTGGCTGTTTCTACTTAACATACTGCTGGAGGCCCTAGCCCGAACAATTAGACAAGAAAAAAATTAAAAAGTTTTTTTAGTTGGAAAGGAAAAGTAATTTCTACTCACAGAAAACATGAACTTATACGTAAAAAAAACCCCTAAAAATTACACACACACACACACACACACACACACACACACACNACAGAAAACATGACCTTATACGTAAAAAAAAACCCTAAAAATTACACACACACACACACACACACACACACACACACACCTGTTAGAATTAATAACTGAATTCAGTAAAGTAGCATAATGAATAATTAATATGTAAGAATCAGTTGCATTTCTGGATGCTAACAATGAACAGTCTGAAAAGGAAATTAAGAAAATTTCATTTACTATAATATCAAAAAGAGTAAGTTACTTAGGAATAAACAATGCAGGAGGCAAAAGAATTAGTTGTATGGGGCGCCTGGGTGGCTCAGTGGGTTAAAGCCTCTGCTTTCGGCTCAGGTCATGATCTCAGCGTCCTGGGATCAAGGCCCGCATTGGGCTCTCTGCTCAGCAGGAAGCCTGCTTCCTCCTCTCCTTGTCTCTCTGCCTGCCTCTCTGCCTACTTGTAATCTCTCTCTCTCTGTGTCAAATAAATAAATAAAATCTTTTTAAAAAAAGAATTAGTTGTACACTGAAAACTACAAATGTTTCTGAAAGATATCACAAATGAAAAGCCATCCTATATTTATAGATTGGAAAACTTAATTGTATCAACATGTCAATAACATGAAAAGTCATTCACAGATTTAATGCATTCCATATCAAAACCACAATGGCATTTTTTGCAGAAATTAAAAAAAAGTCCATTCTAAATTTCATATGTATTCTCAGTGTACCCTGACTATCCAAAGCTATCTTGAAAAAAGAAAAAAAAAAAAAAACACAGTTGAAAGCCTCACACTTTCTGATTCAAAACTTATTACAAAGATATGGTAATCAAAACAGTGTGGTACGAGCATAAAGACAAACAAAGAAGAATAGAATAGAATTAAAAGCCCAAATAAATCCTCACATATATGGTCAAATGATTTTTGAATAGGAAAAGGCAATTTTTTCAACATATAGTTCTGGGAAAATTGTATATTGGCATGCAGAGGAATGAAGTTGGATCTTTATCTCTTACCATATATAAAAAATTAATCAAAAATAGATCAAAGATCACCTGTAAGCCTAAAACTATAAAACTCTTAGAAGAAAATGTAGGGGAAATCTTCATGATATGGGATTTCCAAAGATCTCTTGAAAATGAGACCATAAGCACAGGCAAGAAAGGTGAAAATAGATAAACTGGAGTACATTAAAATTAAAACTTCTGTGAATCAAAGGGTACAATCAATAGAGTGAAAAGGCAACCTATGCAATGGGAGGAATATTTGCAAATTCAGTAAAGTAGCAGAATCTGAGAAGAGGTCAATATCCAGAATATATAAAGAATTTCTGCAAGCAACAAAACAACAAAAAACAATCTCATTAAAATTGAGGAATGGGCATTTGAATAGACATTTCTCCAAAGAAGACATACTAATGACCCACAAGCATATGANATACTAATTACCCACAAGCATATGAAAAGATGCTCAAAATCACTAACCATTTGGGAATACAAGTCAAAACCACAATGACATATTATCTCACATCCGTTAGGATAACTGCTGTCAAAAAGAAAAAAAAACACAGAAAATTACAAATGTTGATGATGAGGATGTGGAAAATTGAACCCTTGTCCACTGTTGTTGGGAATGTAAAATGGTGCGGCTGTTATGGAGAACAGTTTGGCAGTTTTTCAAAAAGTTTAAAGTGGAATTACCATATGGCCCAGCAATTACACTTCTGGGTTATACCCAGAAGAATTGAAAACAGTCTTGAAAAGATATTTGCACAACTATGTTTATAGCAGCATTATTTACACTATCCAAAAGGTGAAAACAATCCAAGTATGCACTGATAGACAAAATGTGATATATACATACAATGGAATATCATTTATCTTTAAAAGGGAAGGGAATTCTGACACATCCTATGACATAAACGAATCTTAAGGACATTATGCTAACTTAAAAAAGCCAGTCACACGAAGCAAATATTGTGTGATTTCACTTATGTGAGGTATCTAGAGTAATTAAATCCTATTTTTTTTAATTTGACATACTAAGTATTTTCAGATTTGTAGCTTTTTATTTTTATTTATTTTATTATTTTTATTCTTTGCCCCAGGGGTACAGGTCTGTGAATCATCCGGCTTACATCTTTCACAGCATTCACCAAAGCACAAACCCTCCCCAATGTCCATAACCCATTCACCCTATCCCTACCCTCCCACCCCCCAGTAACCCTCAGTTTGTTTTGTGAGATTAGGAGTCTCTTATGGTTTGTCTCCTTCTCCATCCCATCTTGTTCCATTATTTTTCCCTCCCTACCCCCCACGACCCCCCACCCTGACTCTCAAGTTCCTCATATCAGAGAGATCATATGATAATTGTCTTTCTCTGATTGACTTATTTCGCTCAGATTTGTAGCTTTTTAAAAAGTCAACTTTAGGATATATTGATCTTCCTATTTTATATTTGTTTTCTCCTTCATTTTGTTTTCTGATTTATCCTTATTCTTTCCTCTCTTCTACTTTCCTCCATTTATTATTTGTTATATTAAAAAATGTCTTTAATAGATTTTTAATCAATTTAGCTTATTTTATATTACATTTATTTTAATGGTATAAATTTCATCTAAGTATGCATTCAATAAGTTTTGTTATGATATGTTTTCAATCATACTTAGTTCAAATATTTTCCTTTTTTTTCTTTTTTATTAACAGAGAATGTATTATTTGTTTCAGGGGTATAGGTCTATGATTCATCAGTCTTACACAACTCACAGCGCTCACCATAGCACATACCCTCCCCAATGTCCATCACCCAGACAACCCTCCCTCCCACCCCTTTCCACTCCAGCAACCCTCAGTAGTTCAAATATTTTCTGATTTTTATAAAAATTTCTCCCTTGATCTATTATTTATAAGTAAACTAACTTTCTAATTGATGCAAATTTAATATTTTCTTTTCGTATAGATTTCTAGCTTAATTTCAATGTGGTAAAAATATATTCTTTATGTTCTCTTTTTGAAATTCCATTTTTAATTGTTGAGACTTTATGGATCAGATAATTTTTATAAATGTTCCATGTGAACTTGAAAAAATATACATTCATTCTACAATTGTTAGAGCAGGGCATTGATACATTGACAAAGTTTATTTAGTTAAGTGTTGTTCAAATTTTCTATTTTTCCCCTGCTTTTTATATCAGTTGCTGACATGGGTATATTAAAAATATTTACAGTGATAGTGAATTTGACTATTTAAGCTATTGAAATTTTTTACTTTATATACTTGAAATCAATTATTATTGTGTACATAAAAATTTATAGTTATTTCATTTTCCAAGTTAATTATTGTGTTTTTATAATGTGCTATTTTTGTATCTAGTGGTGAGTTTAACTTTAATGTCTACTTTGATATTTGAAAGTTGCACTACTCCTTGATAATGTTTTCACACTTTTTTCTATGAATGTGTGTGCACACGTGTATGTATATGTATTTTTTTAAACTCATAAATTATTACACTTACTATACAATTGGTACTTACATAAATTTATCCACATAAGGATTCTTTCTTTTGCTGTTCATCTGATCCTGCATTTTTGATCTTCTTTCATTTTTTTTTAAGATTTTATTTATTTATTTGATAGAGTGAGACACAGGGCAGGAACACAAGTAGGGGGAGTGAGAGAGGGAGAAGCAGGCTTCCCGCTGAGCAGGGAACCCCATGTGGGGCCCGATTTCAGGGCCCTGGGATCATGACCTGGGCCGAAGGCTCTTTTTGTTTGGTTGGTTTTCGCTATTGAGTTGTATGAGCTCAACGACTGAGCCACCCTCATGCCCCTGAGCTTCCTTCTGAGATAAATTTTCTTCTATTTGAGAACACTTAGTCAAACTCATTAATATATAAGTAGTTCTTAAATTTTCTGTCAGCTTTCATTTTTCTGAAATAATCTTTGTTTTAATCTGGTATTTTAGTATAGAATTTTCAACTGGCAATTTCCTTTCACCACTATTAAAATATATTCTATTGTCTTCTGACCTCTTATTTGTCTTAGGGAGCCAACTGTCAGTCTTATTTCTACGCAAATTTTAAAATATTTCTCTTTGTTATTTATTTTCAGCAATTTTATTATTATATTTTTACATCAGATTGAGTAGTGCCTCCCCAAAATTCATATTTTCCCAGAACTTCAGCATATGATCTTATTTGGAAACAGCATCTTTGCAAATGTAATTAAGGTAAGGATAAAAACTATTTCATGCTGGATTAGGGTAGGCCCTAAATGATATGTGAATGTCCTTATAATAGAATAGGACATATTGAGGAGAGAATGCCACATGTTGACAGAGAGATTATAATGATAAAGCTACAAGTCACAAAATGTCAAGAATTGCTGGGAGACATCAGAAGGTAAGAAATGGCAAGGAATAAGTCTTTCACATTGTCTTCAAAGGAAGCATAGCCCTACTAACATCTGGATTCCAGAATTCTTGCCTCCATAATAGTGAGAAAAAATGTTATGTTGTTTGAAACCAGTAAGTTTGTGGCAGTATTTTTATGACAGAGGAAAGTAATGTTTAAGTGCATGTGTGTGTGTTTATGTTTGTTCTTTAGTTGGAATATGCAGTGCTTCTTGAAAGTATAGTTTAATGGTCTCAGATATGAGACATTCTCTGACATTTTCTTCAAATATTTCTGATGCTTTACCTTTATTCTCAATCTGGGACTCCAACTACATCATGTAAGACGTTTTCACCATATTCATCTATAATTCAAACACCTCCTACATTTTTATCATTTCTGTTTTCCATGTTTCACTCTGGCTATTTAAATTTTATAAATCTTCTATATAAGCAAATCTCACTTCAGCTGTCTAATCTATAAAACCCATCCATGAGTTTTTAATTTTTTTTCATTTAAATTTTCAATTAATATTTTCAATTAAATTTTTCAATTAAACTAGAAATGAAAGTGTTTTACTCTTTTATCTCACCCTCCACCCCCTACCTTTTCAGTCTGCTCTCTTTATCTATGAGCTAGTTATTGTTGTTTGGATTCTACATATCAGTGAGATCATATGGTATTTGTCTTTCTGTTTCACTCATTTCACCTAGCCTCATGCCCTCAAGTCCATCTATGTTGTCACAAATGGCAAGATGTCATTTTTTTTTTTATGGCTGAGTATATTGTATATCACAAATTCTTTATCCATTCATCCATCAGTAGACACTTAGGTTTTTTACATATTTTGGCTAATGTAAGTAACGTTGCAGTGAACATAAAGGTAGATATATCTTTTTGGATTAGTGTTTTTGTTTCTTTGGATAAATATCCAGAAATGGAATTGCTGAATCATACAGTATTTCTATTTTTACCTTTTGGGGAATCTCCAGACTGTTTTTCATGATGTTTACACCAGTTTATATTCCCACCAACATGTGCATGAGGGTTTTCTTTTCTCTACCTCCTTTCCAACACTTTTTATGTCTTTCATTCTGATAATAACCATAGTAAAAACTATAAGGTGATATCTCATGGTGGTTTTGATTCGTATTTCCCCAGTTATTAGTGATGTTGAGCATCTTTTCATGTACCTGGCCATTTGTATGTCTTCTCTGGAAAACTGTCTGTTCAAGTCTTTCCATTTTGTAATTTTTTCTTTTTGTTTGGTTGGTTTTTGCTATTGAGTTGTATGAGCTCTTTATCTATTATGGATATTAGCCTCTATTGATTTACAATTATTTTCTTTCATTTAGAAGGTTGCCTTTTTATTTTGTTGTTGGTTTCCTTTGCTGTCTAGAATCTTTTTAGTTTGATGAAGTCCTCCTTGTTTATTTTTGCTTTTGTTGCTTTTGCTTTTGGAGTCAGATTAAAAAAAAATCATTACCAAGAGCAATGTCAAGGATATTTATTACCTACCACCTATTTTCTTCTAGAAGTTTTAGAATTCAGGTCTTATGCTCAAATCTTTAATACATTTTGAGTTAATTTTTGTATGAGGTGTAAGACAGTGGTGCAGTTTCATTCTTTTGTATGTAGCTGTCCAATTTTCTCAACATCATTTATTGAGAAGACTGTCCTTTCCCCACGGCGTATTCTCATCTCCTTTGTTATAAATTATTTTACCATATGTACATAGATTTATTCCTGGGCTCTATTCTATTGATCTATATGTTCGTTCTTTTGCTAATGCCATGTTGCTTTGATTACTATAGCTTTGTAAAATAATTTGAAATTATTTTCAAATAATTTTCAAGTGATGCTTCCTGCTTTGTTCTTTCTCATGATTGCTTTGGCTACCTGAGGTTTTTTTGTGTTTCCCTACAAATTTTGGAATTGTTTCTTCTATTTCTGTGAAAAATATCACTGGAATTGTGATAGGTATTCTGCATCAAATATATTGCATTGACTATGAATATATTGCTTTTGGTCATATAGAAATTTTAGCAATGTTAATTCTTCCAATCAATGAGCACAAAATATTTCATTTATTTGTGTCTTCTTCAATTTATTCCATTAATGTCTTGTAGTTTTCAATATAGAAAGTTTTAGCCTCCTTGGTTAAATTTATTCCTAGGTATTTTATTCTTTTTGATGAAATTGTAAATGGGATTTTAAAAAATTTCTCTTTTTGATAGTATATTATTAATAAAAAGTGCAACATATTTTTGTGTATTGATGTTGTATCCTGCAAGTTTACTGAACTTCTTTATTAGTTCTAAAACTTTTTGGTTGTTTCTTTAGGGTTTTCTATTTATAGTATCATGTCATCTGCATATAGTCGCAATTTTATTTCTTCCTTTCCAATGTGAATGTCTTTGATTTCTTTTTTCCTGCTGAATTTTTCTGGCTAAGATTTCCAATGCTATGTTGGGCTTTTTTGTTGTTTTTGTTTTTTGATTTTTGATTTTTTCCTTTTCTCCAATGTTATGTTGAATAAAGTGATGAGAGCAGACATCCTTGTCTTGTTTCTGAACTTAGAGGAAAAACTTTCAGCTTTTCACTATTAAATATGATATTATCCATGGGCCTGTGATATATGGCCTTTATAAGGTTAAGGTACATTCCCTCTATACCCACTTTCTTGAGGGTTTTTATCATAAATAGATGTTGAATTTGTCAAATGATTTATCTGCATCTATTGAGATGATCATATCATTTTTATCCTTTACTTTGGTAATGTGGTATATCACATTGACTGATTTGCAGATGTTGAATCATGGTTGCATGCCTTGAATAAATCCCACTTGATTGTGATCTATGATCCTTTTAGTGTATTGTTGAATTTTGTTTGTTATTTTTTTTAGGATTTTTGCATCTATGTTCATCAGGGTTATCACCTGTAATTTTCTCTTTTTGTGGCACCCTTGTCTGGTTTGGGTATTAGGGTAATTCTGGTTTTGTAAGATGTGTTTGGAAGGATTCCTACCTCTTCTTTTTTTTTTGGAAGAGTTTGAAAAGACTCTTGGTATTCTTCTTTGAATGTTTGGTAGAATTCACCACTGAAGCCGTTTGGTTGTTGACTTTTCTTTGTTGGGAGGTTTTTGATTATTGATTCATTCTTCTTGCTAATAATTATTCTGTTTAAAATTTCTATTTTATCACAATTCAGTTTGGGCAGATATATGTTTCTAGCATCAATTTCTCCTAGGTTGTCTAAATTGTTGGTATATAATTGTTTTTAGTGGTCTCTCATGACCCTTTGTATTTCTGTGGTATAGTTGTAACATCTCTTTCATTTATGATTTTATTTATTTGAGCCCTCTTTTTTCTTGATGAGTATAACTAAAGGGATTTTTATTTAATTTATATTTTCAAGGAATCATCTCTTAGTTTCATTGATCTTTTCTATTTTCTTTTCAGTATCTATTTCATTTATTTCTGTTTTAATCTTTGTTATTTCCTTCCTTCTACTAACTTGGGCTTTGTTTGTTTTCCTTTTTTTCTAGTTTCTTGAAGTGGGAAGTTAGGTTGTTTATTGAGACTTCTCGAATTTCTTTTTTTAAGATTTTTTTTTTTTGGACAGAGAGAGATCACAGGTAGGCAGAGAGGCAGGCAGAGAGAGAGGAGGAAGTAGGCTCCCTGCTGAGCAGAGAGTCCAATGAGGACCTCAATCCCAGGACCCTGAGATCATGACCTGAGCTGAAGGCAGAGGCTTTAACCCACTGAGCCACCCAGGCGCCCAACATTTCATATTTCCTAAGGTAGGCATTTATTGATGTAAACCTCCCCTGAGTGGGAGCCACAAAATTCAGGATACCAGGTGCATGTAAATGTCCCTTCTGGGAAATACTGGTGCTCTGAAGCATGGCAGAGAAAAGGTGAGAAGTTGATACCTGTTAGTCTCTATCCCTGGAGAGTGTTTCAGCAGGCCCCCAGATGTGTGTTATATAAGATGCATTCCCCTCGGGCTAAGGTTTCAAAATAAGCAGTTTAATTCTGGGTATGACTGGCTATTTTTTAGTTGGGCCCTGGGGTGAGTGAACCCTTTGACTATTACTCTTACGGGTCTTGAGACAGGAGCCTCTGTTGGATTTTAAAATTAGATGTTTTGGGGGCTCATCTCTCATATGCATGTCTTAAGAGACGGGGTACCCAATTTGGGATTTGAACCTTTTACTCCTTTGAGACAGTCTGGGTTTTGAGTTCCCTCCTAACTTTGGGTCACATGCTGGGGGTGGGTTTTATGGTGAGATTGTGTCCCAGCCTCTCCTACCAGCTCTGAAATAGTTTCCTTCTTGTTTTCCTGATCTGTAGTCATCACTCAGATAGTCTTTATGTTTGTTGAGCAGAAATTGTTCCCTATGTAGCTGTAGACTCGGAGTGCTCATGGGAGGTGAGTTTAGGACCTTTCTACATTGCCCTCTTAAACTAGAAACAACTCATGAGTTTTCAGTTTCAGTGTTTACATTTTCCAGTTTTGAGTTTATATTTGGCTCCTATTTAAAGTTTTGAGGCTTTCAATACTCTTGACCAAATTTTTAATCACATATTTTAGTTCCTTGAACATACAAAGCAAAATTATTTCAAAATGTGTGTCATCTTCTCTTTCTGGATTCCCTGTGGAAGTGTTTATATCTAATGTTGTTTCCTTTGGCTTTCACTGTGTTTTTTTCCTTTCATATGGTTGATATTTTTGATTTAGTGCCAGACATGGTATAGGAAAAAATCAGAGGTAATTCAAGTCTAGGAATGTTATCTTTCTCCAGAAAGGAGTGATTTTACTTCTGGTTGACTGTTACTTGAGGGACAGTTGAAGTATCAGATAATCTTAATTCAATCAATACTGGAAGTGATTCAAAACTGGCTTTTAGTTTTTGTTTGTTGATTTTCCAGGTCAGGTTTTCTTAAATGTTTACCCTGTTGGGTTTATAAAAACCATTCCTTATTGTTGGCTCTAAAATCTATTCTTCTCCAAGTAGTTCCACAAGACTTTTGAAACCTACAGTCTTTTAGTATCTGCTTCAGATTCTGTAGAGACATCTGGAGGAAAAACAGACCCAAAAGTTGGATTAACTTCCCTGGGTTATCTTTATTCATGCCTGGTGTGTTCAAAATATATTGCATTGTATATTTTGTCCTGGCTTTCTAGTTTCTTTCAATAGGAAGGTTGGGGTGAACATATCATTTGCTAAAGCTTGAAATGAAAATCCTACCTTTTCATTTTCATACAAAGTAATTTTCACCTCTATCACATACTTGGCTAAAGATTTCATTTTACATTGCCAAAAATTAATTAATGTGCTGTACTTTAAAAAAGAAGAAAAAAGGCAATCATTTCAGACTTTACTCTTTAGCAGCACTAAGGCTCTGATAATTCAGGTTTTGCTTTATCATACCCATGTTCATCTCAGTGGAAGGAAGAATATAGAGCTTCATTTTTCCATTGATATAAATCATGCCATCCATACAGGAAGCAGAATGAACTAGTTTTTTTTTTTTTGTTTTTTTTGTTTTTTTTTTTTTTAAAGATTTTATTTATTCATTTGACACAGAGAGAGAGATTACAAGTAGGCAGAGAGGCAGGCAGAGAGAGAGGAGAGAGGAGGAAGCAGGCTCCCCGCTGAGCAGAGAGCCCGATGTGGGCCTCGATCCCAGGACCCTGGGATCATGACCTGAGCCGAAGGCAGCGGCTTTAACCCACTGAGCCACCCAGGCGCCCCTAGTTTGTTGTTTTATTGCTAATGGAGCAGCAATTAATATTTCATCTTGCTAGATCAATGGTAAATTTATGAAGGGCAATAGTTGTATCTTAATGCTTCTTTTTACGTATTAGTCACACAATAAGTAGTTGTTGAATAAATAAATAAATGAAATAAAAACTAAGTCAATGATACATGTTGAGAGTACCACCAAAATAAGTATTTTAAAGAGTTTCAGAGCAGAAGGTATTGGAAACTATTTGATTGTCTTTGAAATGCTATCTATGTAGAGAAAACATTTGCCTTTTATTGTGAAGTCAAACAGTTATCAGAAAGACATGAGATAATCTGACAATTAGAAAATTTATATTTTTCATTTTCTCAGTTACATCATATGACTGATATATTATTAATATAATATAATATAATATAAAATAATATAAAATTTTTGTACATTAACACGTAGATTTATGTAGATAGAATTATGTAAACCTTGTTGAATATAATTTTACTGTGTGTACTTCAGTAAAAAGTAGGAATATCTAACATCTTCTAAGCTGATGAGAATAATATATGTGAAAATATAAGAAAAGAATAATTGTAAGGGTGTCTGAGCAGCAATTACTTTGCTAATGTCCTACATATAGGTTGCTTGGCACATTCTGATGCAATCAAATAAAAGAATATTATTTCAAACCTACTCACAATTCAATTCATTTGTTATTTTAAAGTCTTCAAATCAGAATTTGGATGCGCTGACAGGCTTAGGGGTGAAATTATTGTGTTCTATCATTTCTTAGAGAAGAGAAAAAAAATTCTAAAACATGACAGCATTTAGTTAAATGACATAGTACCCAACTTAGGCTTCAGATTGGATATGTTAAGTCAGTTATTAAAGTGTGATTTATGATAAGTATGCCTCCCTACACACCCAAATTATCTTATGGTGTTTCAACTTCCCTTCTACTATGATATGCAAGTTGAAATTTATTAAGTGACAAGAGAAATACAAGGAGAGAAAACTAAGGTATGTAGTAGCATGGAGTGATGAAAAGATGACCTGAGATTTTCTCTTAGATTTCTTCTTAGATGTTTAACCTGAAGCAGAAACCAAGGCTTTGTGTCTAGGCTACCCCACATTAAAATGAAAGATAAATAGATGATTTTAATATTCTTGCCAGTTTTGCTGTTCCAAAATTCAATTCTATTATCCATCAAAAAAATCCCTTCTCCAAATATAAATGTGATCTGCTAAAAATTTTAAAAGTATTTCTTTTTCTGTAAGTTCTATGATGATGCATAGTCTACAAAATTTTGTAAAAAGGAAAATACTTTACTTGTTGATCTTATTTTGGTTATTTTTATTCTCACAAGTAAAGAATACAGATAAATAAAATAAGAGTGTCTCCAAAACTTCTTGTCCATATTCATTTAAACTGGGCTAGATGAATTTAATAATATTTCCCATATTCATTTAACCTGGGTTATTAATAAAAACATCTAATCCATCAAGAAATGTATTTTCATTTTTCCCATAAAAATTCTATTCGAGGTAATTACAGTCATCTCGCGTATTTCCATATGAAAAATAGAATAGTGGGGATTACATAAAGTAGGAACTGATGTAAGCAATTATCTGTCTGATTTTAAAATGCAATAAACTATTACTTTTTAAAGCCAAATTATTTTCTTTTATTTATGGACCATGTAATTTTCAAAAACTAATTTTTAAAATACCCACCAACTGCCAGAAGATAAAAATAGTTTGGAAGCATATAAGGTGCCAAATGAAGCTGGTTTAGGAAATGGCTTAATTTTATAGCATATTATTTTCTGCTGTGGTATTGAGTAAAGTTTTTAGGTGGAAAATTTGCTGGAAAAATTATGTAAAAAGCTTTTTGAAAACTTTATGGCAAAACATTGAAGGAAATTTCGTACTTATACCTTGATGGCAATAAAAGTTCTTAAGATTGAGGGAGGAATCTTTCAGTTCTTTCTTTTGTGACCAAAATTCAGCTGTCTAATTTCTGAATGGTGTTAGCGTATTTGAGAGCATGGTTGCTGAATTCATCCCTCGAAACAAGCAGATTCAGCATAGGGTGCTGATTTTCAATATGTTTAGCTTCTTAACCTTCCCTTCAAAGGAATTCATATTTACAGAATACAATATCTATCATACAGCTAAAGGTGGAATTGTTGAGGTAGGGGCCCTGAAGGACTCATGGAGACCCCTAGGGGTTGTAAGGTGACGCGCAGTTTGAAAACTGTTAAAATCAAGAGATCTTGCTTTAGAATCAGATAAATATGATAGTTTAATACCAGATTTGCTGCTTTATAGCAAGGTGATCTTGGAAAAGTTATTAAACTTATCTGACCTTTAATTTCTTTGTAATACATTGTCTTTAAAAAGGACTGCCAACAGTATCTACTATCTGTTCACATACATGCCTTTGATCCTACCAAAAGTCAGTGTGTTTCTTCGACATTTAAATCTGAACCCACATTGGGACTTGCTAGATTAATAGAATACGGCTGAATGGATGCTGTGTCAGTTCTGGGACTAGGTCTTCGGAGTTCAGGCAGGATCTGCCTTCACTGTCTTGGAGTCCTGAGCCACCATGTAAGAATTTCAATTACCCTGCTGGAGCAGGCACCCATCCTGCTTCCTCTGCTTTTAGCCATTCATCTGGGGCACCAGACATATAAATGAAGTCATCTGGGGTGCAGCCAAATGAATGAACCCAGCCCTCACCAAATATAGCAGAAGAACCACTGGACCAAGCCCGGACAACACAGAATTTTGAGAACTAATACATTAAGCCTCTGGTTTTAGAGTGATTTATTACACAGCAATAAAGGGAACATTCTATAAATGTTCACCTATGAACTTGAGACAATTATAACTAGTTTCCAATGTTATTATGAGTATTTGAGATTTTATACATGAAGTAACTTGCCGATGGAGGAATTGAATTCTTATTTTTCCTATCTCTTCTTTTCCTTTCTTCAATTATTTTTCTTCTTATCATCTAAACTCCAAAGCCTAAGATGCTGACACATACGGGAATAATTTTGATTAAAAGGAGAAGGAACAAATATACACTGGGCAAGAAAGCAAAACCTAGACATGACCAATTCCCCTATATTCATGACTCTCTTCTCACTTGCCAATCATCACAAATCTCAGGTGCAAGATGACAATCATCCTCATTCACGTGTGGTGGTCTGTGAGAGGTTAATAAATAGTACACTTCTTTATCACATTTGTTCTGAGCTAATTGAGAAGTTAAACAGAAGAGTAGAAGGAGGGACATCAGAATAACCAGGCCATTGCTGGTTCAGGATACCTGAAGGCTTTAACTTGATGTAGAATCTAAGAGACGTCCAAACATTGGACATCAGTTACCCCACTGATCCTAGGTAGATCTCTCTAGGCTGAGGAGCTTCACATGGCAAAGCTGAGCTGAGTACTGCCCTGGGACTGAATATGTGAAGAGGTAGAGAGAGGCCAGGAGCTACTTTCATAGCTTTCTCTACACATGGGAGGAATGTCCTCAGCAGTAGTGAAGAAACATCTCTCTTTAACATCAATCTCTGTCCTGGTCCAGGCTTCTAATTTCACAACCTGTGTGGCTCAGTCGGTTAAGTGTCAGATTCTTGATTTCTACTTGGGTAATGATCTCAGGGTCATGAGACTGAGCCCTGTGTTGGGTTCCATGCTCAGTGGGGAATCTGCTTGAGATTCTCTCTCTCCCCCTTTGCCCTTTCCCCACCTCTCTCTCAAATAAATAAATCAATCTTTAAAAAAAATGTAGGCCTTCAACAGAAATAATTATTTTTTAAAACAACTTTGTCCTCAAACATGTGCTTTACCAAAAAGCCTCATCGTCCATTTGGATAGCCTCTATATTGCTTAGCTTGCAGGATTTGCTCTTACTAAAACATTAATGACATACAGTAAATTTCTACTTATTTGCAAGCCTTTCTAGTAAGTAATAATGTATTTGTTCTCCGATTTTAATTGCAAATTGTGTCCTTAGAACTCCTTGGTAAATATTTTCTTAGCAAAGTACTGTAGAAGTATATGCATCAATTATGCCAGTCAGAAAATATTTGCATTTAAGTAATATTATATGTAATAGAAATAAGGAAATTTCTGCATTGAAATTTTCATTTGTCTTCACCACTTTTCTAGGAAGATAAGTCATACTAGAAGTCTTAACACTTAAACTCAAAGAAATACTGTTTTTCTAAGAAAAGGAACCTGTTCCATGTGTAATGTATGACTGGTTAACTAGACATTATGGTTTTCCCAGGACATGTCTTGTTTATATCAGTTGTTTAGTAATTATTAACAATATTCTCTTCCATTTATAAAAGTGTGTAGGGCTCGAACATTAAGTCATCATATATAGTCATCCTACATATAACTGTACTATTTGAACAAGTTTATCTATAAACCATCTATAAAGGTCTACAAATAATTAGATCTCAGTCTCCAATCATAGTAAATTTATCGAAAGTTAAACATTACTTGGGATAAAATATTTACAGATAACATATCTGATAAGGGGTTAAAATACAAAAACATATAAAGAATTCATAAAACTCAATAGCAAAAAACAACACAGTTAGAAAATGGGCAAAGGGGGGAGGAGCGGCAAGATGGCGGAGGAGTAGGAGACCGATTATCATTAGGTCCCAGGAATTCACCCAGAGAGCTATCAAACTATTCTGAACACCTACAAATTCCACCGGAGACCGAAGAGAAGAAGAGCAGCAATTCTAGGAACAGAAAATTGACCGCCTTCTGGAAGGTAGGACGTGCGGAGAAGTGAATCTGAGGCGACGGGAAGACAGACCCTGGGGGGAGGGGCCGGCTGGCGGCAAGGGAGCGAGCAGCGGAGCACAGACTTGGAACTGTTAGAAGTCGGCTCCACTGAGGGACGTCGCCCCAGACCAAGTGGGGGGTGAAGCCCCTGCAGGAACAGTGTGGTCTCAGGACCCACGGGGACACAAAAAGACCAGGGGTGTCTGAGTGCGACCGAGCTCCCAGGTCTCAGAGAGAAGCCAGCGGGAGAGACGGAGCTGAGCTGAGGTGTCTCTCAGCTCGGGGTTACCTTGGGCTGTGATCTGAAGCTCAGCCAGGCCACTGATCTGTGAGCGGGGACCCCGCGGGTGGCAGACCTGGAGATACTCACCTTCCTCCTCCGGGAGCAGCGGCGCCGGAGCGGCTGCAGGATCTGCCGGGTTCGGAGATTCTAAATGGGGCCGCGCCGGAGACAGAGACGCTCGGTCACAGGCCGGGTGAGCTCGGAGAGTGGCCAGAGACCAGGAGACGGGAGGGACTGCTTTTCTCTGAGGCG